>OENT01000465.1:0-15032 GCA_900239685.1 Rotaria macrura | reverse complement strand
CAGCTACTGGAAATACATTTTTCGTTGAAAACGATTTGCCAAATTTTAATGAAAAATGGTTGTCACGCATGAAATTGATTAAAAATACATCATTTAAATGGTGAATTCGGGTCACCCCTATACGGTGTTCTTACACATATCATTTTGGACTAAAATAGAATGTGTAAGAACAGAGAGGATGTCCAGCGCTGATGATTTCACATGAATATATATATTATTTACGGTAACTAGTCTATATGACTCCGTAGAATTAAGGACTCTCGCAGTTCAACGCACAGCCCCACGAAGGGCACTTAGACTGAGCTTTGCGAAAAGCTCAGGTGCTGCTTGCAGTACTTCCTAGTAGCATTCAGTTCATATTAATCATTTCATGAACATGATTTTGGTTAAAACTAAATCGTTTTCATAGCATGATTTACGTGTCGAAATCATGCATGACTTTAAAATAACCGAAAGATTATGTCCGTTTCACGGTGCGAAATGGCATTTTTTCAGTAATTCTTAACCGTAAAAATATGGTAATTTCCATTTATTTTCAATGATTTTCCTGAAATGACTTTGATGTCTTTTTAATCGTTTTCATGGCAGGATTTACGTGTCGAAATCATGCATGACTTTAAAATAACCGAAAGATTATGTCCGTTTCACGATGAGAAATGGCATTTTTTTCAGTAATTCTTAACCGTAAAAATATGGTAATTTCCATTTGTTTTCAATGATTTTCCTGAAATGACTTTGATGCCATTTTAATCGTTTTCATGGCATGACTTACGTGTCAAAATCATGCATGACTGTAAAATAACTGAAAGATTATGTCCGTTTCACGATCGAAAGTGGCATTTTTTTCATTTTCGACATCATTTCTTCCAGCAAAAAGTTTCATTAAAATGATGTAATTTACATCATTTTTTGCCATTTTTTTCTTCTATGGGGAAATCGTCGCCGAAGATATTTTTACGATTGTAATCAAAAATTTTCTCTTTCGCCACATCTCAAATTGTGAACCAGTCATGCACTGTTTTCACAAAAGAGACGAAAAGCATAAGATATTCTGTGTTTCCAGTAGAAAAAAACAAACACCTTTACACTAACCTAAAGCTATTTTAGTCATTGATATTCGTATAGTTTTGATCTATAGTATCGCTTGCTTATTTATGCATTCAATTATATAGCCTTGCATTTGTGTATTATTAATGTTCGTATTATTTTCAGATTATATTATTATATTTTTCTTTTGTTTTTATACTTTATTCTAGTCTTATTTTTTGATATGTGCATAGTTTGTGATACTCGTGTGTCTTGATACTCTTTATGTATTTTTTCATTGTATCATAACAAAAAATATATTTTTTTCATAAATTCTATTTTAAAATAGCGGTAAACAGGGATTGAAATACATAGAAACAGCTCAACAAAAAAATTTATCAATATGAAACTCAGCCGCTGCCGCCATGAAAAATAAATTTCAAGTTAAGTAGCCGCCGCTGAGGAATGGCTTACTAATTTAGATTACCGGTCGCTGAGAACCTTAAAAAATTTAAACTTTATATGAGCCGCCGTCGTTCTAACCTTCGGCTTACACCTCTAGACTCAAAGCAAATTAGATAATTATTTAACAACAGATGAAAAAAAAATAAAGACTTTTTGTGCATTCATTTTGGTGGGTTCCCTCCTTTTTACTCCTCATTATTTCAATAATATTGGATAGATGTTGATATTTCTCACTGAATAACGTGCTCAGAGAAAACAAAATCAAACATAAGTAGAGCGTTCAATGCCATTTATCTACAAAACGGCCCCTAGATCAATCAAACTACTCGACGCAAAGAGACGAATATTTGACAGATCAGATCACACAGTTGGCATAGTAGACGGATCAATACTCTATTTATTAAATTATATTTTCGGTGGCTCTTCTAGAACCCTTTTTCGGTGTACATGTTTAATGTGTCACCCTTAGTCTTCTACGTATTTTTTTTCTGGTGGGACTATTTTTTATACTCTAGATACTTGTCCCTAGTTTGGAAATATACTGTGCAATAATTTATAAGATTAACTCACAGAAATAATCGAAAAGATTTTAATAAAAAAAAGTACAATCTGTTAAAGCAAGCACGGAGTAGAGAGGGGAGAGTTGTGATTTTTAAGACTGGATTAGACTGGTAGTGAAAAGCTTGCCCTGATTTGATTTTTGATTCACACTCACATCCTCTATTTTACATCCGTTCTACAATATCAGATTTTTTCGCAGAAAACAAGTACGAACTCAGAACAACGAATTCGGGATGTTTGTTGACTTTTGTATTGTGATATCTGTGTATCTAGATAAGGATAGGTGCATGTCAATTTTCTCTGGAAAAAATATCAAAAATTCATAGCCTCATTGTTACCATGCAGCTTTGCGATATTCGCAGAGCTGAGTTCAGTTCAATGATTAGGGGTGCAACAAATGCTGAATGGATTCAGGATTTTTCACCAAATCTCGGAGATTCGGTCTTGGATTTGGTTTCTAGATGGTGTATGGTTCGAACTGAATTCCTAGATGTGAATTTCGTCTAGATTTGGATCACAGAATTGTCGATATTGCTGTTTTCGGATTAGATTCGGGTTTCGAAATTGGTGATATGTTTGGATTTGTTTTAGATCTAACATGAGTCAAACTTTGTAGCCGCCCTACACTGAAACTCAATCTCAAATCCCAAACTCAAATCTAAACAATTTCACATAAATTTATGAGACTTGATATTCTTTTCTCCTTTCTGGGACTTTTTCTTAAAACTTCTCATGAGATTTGGATAATTTAAGACCAAACCCAACCCCGAATCCAAATCTCAGTCGAGAAGAAAGCCAAATATATTTGCACCGAATCCCAAGGCCTTGAATTTGTTGCGCCCCTGTCAAGGATCGTAGACTGTGCTAAACTCGAAATTATTTTCTTGCTGCTTTCGATTGCCTGATTTCTCTACTGTAATCAAATTCTTTTTATTAATATTGAATGCAAAACGTTTTGTCATGAAGAATTGTGCAACTCCAGCTGGAAAATATAAACTTACATTTGAATAAATATTAGATATTGGATTCCTAATGGTTTGTTGCATTACTCAGTCTTCATATAATATTCATTTCGGCAAATCTAAAACTTTTCTATGGAGACTCAACTGAAAATAAACATAAACATAGATGTATCTCTTGTCTTAAACTTTAGTTATCGAATGTTTTATAAATCGTATGACTTTTATACAATGCAAAATAAATGAACATGATTCATCCAAATTTCGAATGAGCATAGGAATGAATCGATTCGTTTTCTCTGCCCTTTTACTTCAATAACTAATTCACAACGACGACGTTTTAAATATTTCTAAGATATCTCAAAAATAAACTTTGTGGTCGATGTGTATTTCATAGACGCATGATTGTTATATATTTTGAAAAACGATTTGAAATTTTCACCAAAGTCTGCTTTATTATAAAATAGATGGAGTTTTTGTAATTTCGCCTTTGAAGGTTAACAAGTGGATTGAAACTAGGAACAATATATTAATCTTAAAGCCGTAGGATAAAAGAGAAGTCATGATTATATTAACAATTCATGAACACTATATGGTATGTATCTGACGGCATGTTAGTATAAGCCTTGACATAAAATGAAACATTATTTCAAGAAGTAATTATGACTTTAACATTTGCACTATAAATACAGCTGATAAGCAAATTAGTCTTGTCGAGTGTTGCACAAGAACGGTTGTGAAATTGGAATTGAAAAAAAAACTTTCATATGCTTGAAATTATCAATATTCACTAGTAATGTTATAATAATTAACTGTATGATTATATGTTTTGAACGCGGTGGTAGTTTTGAAAAATCAATGAAAGAGTGTGTTGCAAACACTAATGAATCATCTCGACGTAGATTTCAACTTTCATACCTAAAATAAAAACAAACATTAGAAAATGGTCTTCATTCATGTCAACATATTCATGCAAGATAAAGCATTAGTTCTACTTGTGTTATTTTTTATGATGCAGATCTTCTATTATTGATTACACCAAAAACTTTCATACTTTATTGCATGTTTTAATTGTTTCAATTATTTTTCTCTTTCCGCAGGTGATTACATTATGACCTCTAGTTTTACTTATTCAATCTCAAGTTTGATTCTATTATTGCAAAGTAACAACCATCTTTGTTGTATACAAAGGATGGGATGAAGAAACTATGTTTCTTTAATAAAAATTTAACAACTGTCAGTGCTCAATGAGTCCAACAGCATTGCCTCAGTTACGGCTAACAATCTGCTTTCACTTAAAATTTTTTATTACTAGTAAAAGAATAGAAAACTTTCAAATCTAGTCATTTTTTTCATCATTATATAATTGCATTACAAATAAGCAAGTCAACGCATTTCTGAGAACGAGTAGAACGCATCCAAGTAAGTCTTTTCAAAATCAGTACAATTTTCATTGAAAATGACGACTAATATTTTTCCTTTTTAAAGAAGTGTTCACAAAATTAAATGAAAATTTTCTTTCAAACAATTTCAAAAACAAAATTTTCATCAAAAAGAATACGATTGTACAGCAAAAAGAAAGTTAGCAGAGCATGCTTCATATTATATACTATATATAACTTGTATAGTGAAATTTAAAAGTAACTTTTTCGATGTAAAACAAAGTGTTGTCGACACGACTTGATTCAAACTAAACAGATTTGTAGATGAAAATTAGAGTACGAATTCACCTTATGTTACAGATAATCTTCATGTTATCTATTGATAAAGCAGAAAACTAGATTGAATTTAAAGATAAGACTAAAATAATGTTACTTGGAAGACAAGTTTTACAGCTCTACTTCCGTGTTACTCGTACAACTTAACCAGACTCTCATAATAGCTTTGTATGAGCATAAACTTGAAACATGGAATATTCTACAAATCACAATGTAGAATATATGTGTCTCAATATTTTATCTTCGCTGATATTAACTATTTTATTACTGCATCAAACATGTCATTGTCTTACCTGATGTTTTTCTCTCATATTATAGAACTGCCTAAGATGATATCATATATCTGTCGCTTATGTCAGAAAGCTCTGCACTTTTTTCGAAATTTGAATTTGTTTCCGACGAATCCACCTTCTACCGATGAGCTCGATCTTCACAATCAACGATTGTCAACAAGAATATTTATTCTACTCTTACTTCTTTCAACGATGACTCTCATCATGTACACTTCATTAGTCAAAGTAACAAAAACTGTCAATGTTCACTCGCCTACTTTCACACAATATTCAACGCTCTATTCGACTCATTCAGAAACATTAACATGTCCATGTACAACTGTTTCCATTGATTATAAAAAGTTTCTTTACATTGAATATACATTTCATCAAATCTGTCGTAGTATCTATGTCAGTCAAGATTGGATAGACTACTTGGCTTTATCATTTAACCAACAACCATATGATCCGATCAATTTTCGTTGGACAGGCACGAATATATTCCAAGCTTTGAGTACATTTTGTGAATTAACAAATAAAACTATGTCTGAAAGTTTAAAACGATTCTATTCAAATCAATATATCAGTACGACGGTCACAGCATCAAATTTATTCGAATCTCAAATACAATCATTAGCGAAAAAATTTATATCTTCAACCACCAATTATTTCCTGTTGTCACTACAAATTGTACGAGATACGAGTCAAGCCAATGCTTTACTCTCGGCAAAAGAGACAAATATTTTGCTATATTTTACATCTGGATCGAGATTTGCCCGTTTCGTTCCATTAGCTTATGATGGTTGTGATTGTGGATATTCTGCTAAGTGCATTCAAGAGTCAGCATTTTACAGTTATCCTAATTTGACCATACTATTTTCAATACCAGGTATTTATATGGGATGTTTTCCAATAGAAGCATTATTGAAATCGACTCTCGAATGTTTCTATAATCAAACATGTATTCATCGATTACAAAAATTTCTCGCACACTATCCGCTGATGATTGTAACAGCACTTGATTCGTCTGTTCCAAGTCGTTTCTTAGAAAACTCAACAATAGAAGAACTAGTCAATCAGTTAATGATTGAAAAATGGAATTTATCAACAATGTATCAAAGTTATTATAATACATGCCAGCCAAGACAGTGCACTTATAGTTATACAACTAAAAATGATCTTATTTATATTATGACGACATTGTTTGGTCTCATCGGTGGCATGATGGCAACTTTGAAACTTTTTGTACCACTTGTAGTGAAAATTATAAGAAGAAAGAAAAGATTACCGACCGAATCAACAGGTGAGATAAAGCATTAATAAAATAATTGAATCATGATACAACTATCATACTATTTAGTTTATGCAGTATGTAAAATTATTGTTTTTTTAATTATAAATGATCTATAGATACATGGATTTTAACGTATAAATGAGTCAACTTGAAAGATCGTCTCGCAACAATCTATATTATGCGTTCTTCTATATATTCATTGTCGTCGATTTAAGAGACGTATTTATTCTTTGCTTATATCAACTGATATAGGAGCCGTGCATAGATTAAGATAATTTGTGCTATTCAGTTTATTTAATGAATATTAGTTTGTAGAGTAGAATATCAAAGAAACTCGTTGTTGAAGGAATATAGCGTAGCAGATAGTTGAGGGAACGACCTTGCTATATTTGTAAATTTCTTTTGCTTGATTTCAAAAACAGAAAGTAGTGATTTACCAAAAGAAGAGCATCAACATTTGACATCATATCGATGGTTCTTTGATTTGTTAACTGATGATCAGTAGTTTACATGAGAGATCGCAAATTACTGAAGACATAGAAAGTCGATGCATTCTAATTACAACATACATTTCTTCTGGATTGTTTGATAAGAATAACTAAAATGAATTTGAGTTCAGCATTATTTCGAGAAAGAAAACCACCTCGTTTAACCTATAACGTATTTTGATTTCCTCGAAGATTCACTTTGGCGTTAGTGTGAATCATTTGTTCACTAGCTAACTATACTATATCAACAACAGTCATGCAACTTAAATTAAGGTAGTCACTATGCAAAAAAGATCTAAGTGATTAGTGTAACATAAGACTCCCAGACAGCTTAGTTTTCTTCTAAAGACTACAGTAATTATTATTTGTAGCAAAACTATAGATCAATCAAAACTATCTTAAAAACAGTAGATTGTAATTGATGTAAGGGGTATTCTTGACTATCCATACGCGTCTTTCAATGTCGATATCGTACTAGCTGTTACTCTTTGACACACAAGTTTTCGAGATCGATAACTGAGAAACGTTTAAATATATTCATGTAGTTAAATAACAAATCTGCTCATTGTTTTGTATTAAAGAAATTGATATTCAACAGCAACATATTTCATTCTTTTCCAAATGTAAAAATCAACTACTGACATTGAACATGTTTCAATCTGTACCATCTTCTACTAATGAATTCAATCTTCGTCATGAACGTATATCAACAAGATTATTTATTATACTTTTGATTCTCTTGATAATCACTCTTGTCGGATATATTTCATTAATAAATGTCACAAAGATTGTTATTGTTAAAGAGCCTTCATTAGAAAAATATTTACAATTATATTCAAATGATTTAAAAACATTAACATGCCCATGTACAAAAGTATCTATTAGTTATAAAAATTTTCTTCATGTTCAATATAGATTTCATCAAGTATGTCATAGTATTTACATAACTGATGATTGGATCAATTATATTGATGGACGTTCGGGTGATGAAATCATAACGATGGATGATTTTCGTTGGACTGGTTCAAGTCTATTTCGAGCGCTCAACGTATTTTGCAAACTAACAAATAAAACAATATCTGACAGTTTGACTCGTTTCTATTCCAATCAATTCATCAGTGATACAATAGCATCTAAACCACTATTTCAATCAAAAACTCAATCTATGCTTGAACAATTTATTTCTTCGACAACAATGGATCTATTATTATCATTACAAATTATACGAGATACAAATCAGGCTAATGGTCTGTGGAGTATAGCAGGTATACAATACAGTTTGTACAAGAAAAATAACTTTAAAAGTTTAATATTGACGGCTAACGATTATTTCGGCTGCCGTTGTGATTATTCACCAACGTGTATTCGACAATCATCTATTTATAGATATTCTGATGGCACGAGATTATTTACAATACCTGGTCTCTATTTAGGATGTTTTGCAATAGAAGCATTATTGAAATCGACTCTCGAATGTTTCTATAATCGAACGTGTATTCATCGACTACAAACATTTCTGACACACTATCCGCTGATGATTGTAACAGCACTTGATTCGTCTGTTCCAAGTCGTTTCTTAGAAAACTCAACAATAGAAGAACTAGTCAATCAGTTAATGATTGAAAAATGGAATTTATCAACAATGTATCAAAGTTATTATAATACATGCCAACCAAGGCAGTGCTCTTATAGTTATACAACCAAAAATGATCTTATTTATATTACGACGACATTGATTGGTCTAGTGGGAGGCATGGTAACAATACTCAAGTTTATGGTACCATTAATTATTAAAGTTTTGCTTGAGTATAAGACATTATTTAAAATAAAATTTGGTAAGAAAATCACTAACATTCCGTCTTGGAGTTATCTGTTTCGTAAATTTAAGCTTTCGTACACTGCTTGCCAGAATATTCACCAGGAAATTTCCTAGTTTTTATTCCCTCACAAGGAAAACATAGGAATCTAATTGGGTTATTCATGCTTATGTTTATTCCATGACATCTTAAGTAACTTACAAAATTACAAGTTCTGTAAGAGAAAACAATGCCTGAGAAATAAACACCCAGAAAAAGGCTAATATATTTTTGAAAATGTTATTGTTTCTGTCAAGAGTATTCTTTGTGCTTTACAAGCTAATTTTTCTATTTATTTATCATAGACGGCAAGATTAATGCCTGTACTTTCACTTTATGTCGAAAAGTACTAGGTTTTTGTCGAAATTTGAATTTGTTTCCGACGAAACCACCTTCTACCGATGAGCTTGATCTTCACAATCAACGATTGTCAACAAGAATATTTATTCTACTCTTATTTCTTTCAACAATGACTCTCATCATGTACACTTCATTAGTCAAAGTGACAAAAACTGTCAATGTTCACTCGCCTACTTTTACACAATATTCAACGCTCTATTCGACTCATTCAGAAACATTAACATGTCCATGTACAACTGCTTCCATTGATTATAAAAAGTTTCTTCGCATTGAATATACATTTCATCAAATCTGCCGTAGTATCACTGTTCCTCGCCGTTCGAAAGAATATCTACAATCATTTTCGCCCAACTCTACTTTATACTTTAGGGATTTTCGAGCAACACGGAAATTTCTTTTTCAAGCATTGAGCACTCTCTGCCGATTAACAAACAAAACTACTTTCCAAAGTTTGACTCGTTTCTACTCGAATCGATTTATTAGCACTGAAGTTGTTCCTTCACAACTACTTGATTTACAAATAAATTCAATCTTGGAACAATTCATTTCTCTGACGACAACCGACTTACTACTATCATTACAAATCATCCGCGATACATCTCAAGCGAATGCATTTTTCTCTGGACGTTGGACCAACTATGATTTATATACGACGTATTCTCCTAGATTACCTGAAATTGAAATTTTAGTAGCAAATCCTCAATCTTATTCGAACTGTCGATGTGATGTCTCTATAGCATGTATTGAACAATCAGCTATATATGATAGTATTGGAACAACCAAATTATTCTCCATACCTGGTCTCTATTTAGGGTGTTTCACAATTGAAGCATTATTAAAATCGACTCTCGAATGCTTTTACAATGAAAGTTGTATTGATCGATGGCATACATATTTTCCTCATGATCAACTCATGAATATAGCAAAACTTGATTCATCGTTACCCAGTCGTTTCTCGCAAACTTCAACTATACAAGAACTTCTTGATCGACTAATGATCGAACGATGGAACTTATCGATTATGTATAAAAATTATTATAATACATGTCAACCTCTAAGATGTATTTACACTTTTTCAACTAGAAACACCATAATTTATATTATAACAATAGTTTCTGGTTTAGTCGGTGGCATTATGACGATTCTCAAGCTCGTTATTCCACGACCTGTTCTATTGTTTACAAATTGTTTTTACAAACGAAATAGAATCATGCCCGAATAATAATCACTTCCACTCGAATAATTATTTCCTATTTCAATTAGCATCGGACATCAATATACGCTTTTTTCGACAAGAATACGCAATACGACGGAATCCATTTGATTAAAAAGAAACGAGAACAGAAAAAGACTCTTGGCATTCGATGTGTGGTTAGAGAAATGCATTCAACAGTGTCAATAAAGTGACAAATCATTTTCTCATGATGAGAGATGAACGGTCAAAAAAAAGCATTCGAATCCAATGAATCATCAGTAGTCATAAAAATGAATTTTCTGGAAAATTATCGTTTGGATTCATGCGTCTCTAACTGTTCATGGTTGTCAGAGAGGCTCTTTTGCATAAAATTTCGTTTGACCTTTTGTTCAAACCTTTTATTCGAAAGGGTTGATCAAATTCATTTTATAATACCTGTTTCAAAAAAAACTGATGTTGCTTCCAATTGAAAGATGATCTTCGAAAATGAAAATTAGTATGGGAAAGAACATTTTAAGAACCTAAATATTAGACGAGAAGCCTGGAAAAAGTTTTGCTTTTTGGATCGACAAAAATAGATGTCTCGACAGGAAACTAAGTATCGTTATTTGTTTGTTGAACTTTCTCTAAATGTAAATCAATCTATCATCATAGTTAGACTATTAATAGTTAATTTCAAAATGCATTATGCGGTATGCATCATTAAGCTATAATCATAGTTCTGGCAACAGATTCATCGAAGCTCATTATTTCGGCTAGTAGAAAAGGTCAGGATACTGATGAAGAGTAGAAACTGAAAAAAGACATATGAATATTAAATAATTTATAAATGCTTTTGAAATTGATGCATAGAAAAAAATGAAGTAAACTTGTCTGTATACGTGCTGGTTTACTGGATCCACTAGGCAGCTTTTTATTTATCTAACAGCATAGTTGAATGATTGATTCGTTGCTTGTCGCCTGTCTAATCAGAGTAGGTAACTAACCTAGGATATGAATGTAAAGACGGTTCCATAGAAAAGTTTATCATTGAAGCAATTAAGTTGCCTAGATTTCGACTCATATAAATAATACAAAGAAGCATTAAAGGCTTCAATTGAGTTGATCACATCTATGCTCATATCCAAAGAAGGTTTTGTTTTATACGTGTGGACAACCTGAGAAAAATCTTACAGTCTAAGAAACAGGTGCTGATATTCTGGAATCGAGTGAAAATCTCTTTTTTTTCCTGGTGTGTTTTAAGTTTCCATTTCGGATCATTTAAACACTGAGTATCGTTTAGTCTTTCAGTCATGACAGTATGATGACGAACAAAGAGTGTATTGAAATTCCAAGCTGTCCATAGTTTTACAGATATGAGACAAAGTGAGCAAAAAAATTCATCACTTAAGCTTCTTACATTTATGCGTTTTAATTTTATATGGATATCTTCTCTAAATGGATTTAATCATTCACAAGACCTCTTAGTATTCGTTCGTACGTGATACTATAGCTTCTGCTCAATCATATTGTTTAAAGTCATGTAACGAATTCAATTGATCTATGAATATCCTTTCGATTCCGGTCACATGGTAGTTTATTCATTGGAGTACCAAAAAGACAATTGCAAGAATCAAAACACAAGGAGAACAGATTGATCCACATAGAAACATTAATATTTCTGTTTAGAGGATACTGTCCTTATGAATTATCTAAATCATCAAAATACTTCCTACTACCAATGTTAACACAAACCAAAGACGTGGGATGAAGGTTTTAGCCGAATTTTTCACTGCTCGATCATTACATGCACTTCCAAAAGCTGGAATACTAAGCGCTATTGATTGACTATCAGAACTTAATGTCCACACAACGGTGCCAAACGGTTGTTGTTGATTAATAGTAAAACCAGTAGCATTGACAAGATTTTCATAGATCACTGGCACTGGGCATAGACTATTTGCACCTGTAACGACCCCCAATACAGTAGAAGATACTTGAATAATGTTCATCATACCAACACCACAACAACATCTCGTTTGATTACACGAACTTTCCCAACGATAGTTCCCAGCCCACGTTTGACATTGCATCATGGCAAAAACATTGAGAAAATTGATTAAAAAATACCAGTAATGCATTGTTTACAAATCTGAAAATATTATTTACGAACTGTTCTATAGTTAGAAAAAAGAGCATTAATATTAATCAAGAATACCAATCTATAGGTCACATTCATTCGAATTAGTCATTGTCGAAACGACATACAATTTATAGAGTCAATAGGTTTGAAACTATATGCAAAAATAACTACTCACTGAAAAGTTCGAACAGAAAGCAATATGATTATTTCCAATTGTATGACTAATATCCAATTATGCTCTATTGTTACTTAAGTACTCAAACATGATATCGAAATTAGTTATGTATTCTTGATTGTTTAGACAGTCATTTTGAAAAGTAAGACATGATCACAAAAAAATAAATTTCGTCCATAATTTTTAGAGATAGAAACTTATCATATAAGCTCACTACACGAAGCATTACATGTAGCAAGGGAATTGTTAGTTTTGAAACGAAATTGAAAAGATCTATAATGACGTAATAACAAAGCTTATTGGAATTCTGTATTAAATCTGCCGAATAGGCAGATTTAGCATAAGAAATTTCATTGAAGGTAAGGTCTCTAGTCGTTTTTAATTTTTTTTGTGACTTCATTCATGTTTTTATACGAAAACTGCAAGATGCATTTTCAATGACTTGATTAAAATTTCATCCTTTGAATGAGACACAACTTCTTATCTGAGACTTCCATTGTTTTTGCAATGTCGTATCATGTTTACTTTATATTTCATCGAAACGTTCTTCTCTTCACATGCAAGAATATATAAATACAAAATTCACAAAACTTTCCTCATGAGGACTTGTAGAAATGTCTTAAAAGATATCCCTACTGTTGTTTGTATTTGGTCAAATCAAACCAAAACCGTTTTAAGAGACCCATGGAGCAGAATAGAAGAACTTTTCTCCATTTCGATCTCTTGTTCATACAAGTAGAAGTCTGTTTGTTAAAAATATTGAAGCGAATGAAGAGAATTATTCGAGAATGTAACCTTGTAAACGTCATTAATTTTAATGTTTAATTAAACTATTAATTGTAATTAGAAGTATACTGCTTCAAAATCTAAGTTTGCGATATGCTACAAACAAACTTTATTTTGGTACTGCTTCTACATAATAGAGTTCGTCAATTCGTTGAAACTTTTGGAAGATCAGCATGACAAATTTAACAATAAAATTATTGTTATACGGATACTTCAAGAAAATTTCAGTTGAAGATTTTAGTATTGAATACTTTCCTATTTGGACAATAAATAACCATCAATGATTGCAGCAAGATGTACATAAGAAAAATGTTGAAAAATATAATATCACCTATTTGGTCATTTGGCATCAGAACTTTATTATTGCACATGATAATTAGGTTTTCTTGTGACTTGGTAAATAATAGAATAGTTTTAAACGCCACCGGGTAACATTGAAAATTATTGCTTAGAGCCAGTCCTTTCTAATGATCGTTTATGGTCACTGTAAGTCTAATAAGAGAATGAGAACTGAAAGTTTTCATTAAAGTTTACATATTGATTCGTGCAATTGCTTCTATGTGTCGTGAAAAAAAACGACAACACTCGTGTACACGCTACCTCTTTTGGCTTCCTACGGCTCTTAGTTGAATAGATTGGAACGATGATTCATGTAGGTTAAAAGAAAGAACTTCCATCAAGAAACTTAAATCACGATATGTCAGTTGAAGTATGACTTACTCAAACGAAATGAAATCTTAAGCTTAAAACTAGATTGTATTACAACAGGCAAAACAATGCCTATACTTCAGAAGAAAATGTAATTAAGATGTTTTTAGTTATATATATGCATGATGGCAATGTACCTTGTGTAGAGAAACTGCTCGGTCATGATGACGCCTTACTATTTTAACAGAACAGTGAAAGATATTTGCATTATCAAGATTTAATCAAAAAGTACTATAAACGCCTTCATAATGAGTTGTATTAGCAAAGAAATACAACTTTGTGATGACATTAAAGCTGAGTTTGAGTTATTGAGTCATGAAATCATTGGTTTAGTCGATGGCTTCGATCCTTTCATTGGTTTTTAATACTTCTAAGATTATGAAGACAAATAAAAATTTTCGTAGGGTGATGTCGTTTATTGCTTTATGCAAAAACTAAAAATCATTTTTTCATCAATTAGATATTAAACAGGCACATGATTAAGTGCACATTCAGATCTTGGTTTATACTTCGCTTGATAGAGCCTTGTTCCACTGTCTAATGAGTAACGATCAATGTGAAAATATGACATTTGAAAGTAGCCACAAACAGTTCAATCATACGAGGCACTATATGAATACGAAGAATGGCATGAATATGATCCAAAAAGCACTTCTAAACGTTTATAGTAAACTCCAATCATTGTAGAATAACTGGCTTAATAGAGAGAGCACAAGAAAAGCAGTAGTAAGAAGTACATATGTTTTGTTGTTCTGTGACTGAATGAGTTTTATAAATCATTGATCTTTTGATAGAAGTCACTTGTTGCAAACTCTTGTGTTTGTAGTAGAGTCCTGCGGGACATTCCCGAATCCCAAAAAATCCCGGTTTTCCCGTCCCGTGGGACAACCGGAATTGTCCCGAAAATTTTTCGGGACGGGACAAACGGGATCGGGACAAATCGAAAAAATTCGGGACGGGCCAAACGGGATTCGGGACTATTCGAAAAATAATATTGTCCCGAATTTCAGAATTGTTATATGAAAACATATTATACCCTTTTTGGTT
>OENT01000464.1:0-111805 GCA_900239685.1 Rotaria macrura | reverse complement strand
TCACACTATTTGAAAGAAGATATGTCAAAAATTTTCCGATATAATTAGGGAAATAGACTGTACTTTATGGTATAGATCTTAGACATAGTAGATAACATAAATTGATCTTGTATGGATTGAGAGAGAGAGCCAACGGATTTTTTCAATCGAATCATTACAGAATAAGTTGCATTACAGTTGGCAATATTTCTAAAGAATCATTTTGAATAAATCGTGTAATAGATCAATCAACACATTCATCTTGTTTAGATATGATTTTTCAGTCCTGTCTTTCCAATAGTGAAATTCAAGTCTTCAATTTATTCCTATTCTATGATAAAGTATACGTGTATGCTCAAAAATGAAACTATTGATCTCTATTGCATTCCAATTTGTGATACAGTAGTCGTTTCAACAAAGACAAAAAGAAAACAAACGAGCGAGCAAACATGATACGTGTATATTACTTCGAGTGACATCATGGCTATATTCTTGTGTGTGTGTATGATTGTTGAAGGTTATTTATTCATCGAGTCTTTTCTAATTCGTTTGCTTTCCGTCTATCTAAGTAACCTTGAATATAACTAGGACCTTGTCATAATTAGAAAAACTTGAAGACTCCATTGAAGTCAGAAGGAAAAATTTTGATTCATTAATTGAAATTTTGAGTACGTTTTGGCGAAGCATACCCTTACAAACATATTAATGGTAAGGACAACTAATACTTGACATAATAAACCAAAGACAGAATCGAAATAAATGATTCGAAGATAAGAACGAAGAAACCCTAGTTTTCAAGGCCCTTTTCCCCTCTTTCTTTAAAATATACGACCTGAATAATAAATCTTTTCTTAACAACATTTGACATTGATTGATTTATAGGTAGAGACAACAAATTGTTATCTGACATGTACTAGAGCTCTTCACTTTCATAAGATTTTTTTGATAAGTTTTGAGCATTTGATTAAAATGATGGATGATGACTTATGCTAGCTACATGCACTCCAATTTAATACAGAATTATATTGCTCGCGACAATAAGGCTTTATGCACTCAGATATTTACATTTTCACTTAGCAATTATGCTGATCTGAATTCATAGGTTTAGACGCTTCTCAGAGAAAATATGTATTTCGAATTTCAAGTCATTATATCAAAAGCTTGACATAATAACAATCATTAGTTGTAAAAAAAATCTTAATGTGGTTTTGTTTGTTTTTAATATGATTAGTTGATAAAAAATATGAATTTCCGTTTGTTTTTGTACTTGCATATGATGAATCAGAATGAAAAAATATGACCAATAATGTCCTGCTTTTGTTTCAAGTTATGAAAACAAAAAAATTGTTATTTCACAACTAAATGAAATTTGGTGTCTCCGTTAAGGAAAAATGACAATATGCGATATGGCATATCATGAAAAAAGCGTCGCAAACACATTAAACTCAATATATTAGATGATAGTAGCTAGACAAAAACACGTCACGGTTTTGCTATGCAAATTTTAGATGTCTGTTAATAAACGTAAATCGGCTGTTATTGAAACTGAAGATAATAAGGCTACTTTAATAGAGACTAAAAAACGTCCAAAATTTAAATCAAATACAAATGATTTTCTTCGTTTGAACGACACAGATTCTGTTGAAACCGATTATCAAGCTAAATTTGAAACAATTGCTGATCAATTAATTAATTCTCATGAATTAGTCGTCAATGAACAACACATTTTTCGTTTATGTGAAATAGAATTTTATTTTTATCATCAAATTCGTCATCCCGATACATTTGCACATTGTCATCCTGAACAGGAACATCATTCAAATTGGTATTTTCATCGACAGGGTAGTTCACCAAAAGCTAATTATAAAGCTGGAACATACAAGTAAAATCAAAAAGAAATTGACTGCAATGTTTTCGTTTTCAACATGATCCTATTTCTTTTTTGTAGAGGTTTAGATATTACATTTAGTTCGTTAAATGATCCATCCTTTGGTGGCATTCTTATTCGATCAATTGAAAATAAACAAACCGGTGAAATTTATGAAGGAAGTTGTTTAGTTGTTGATGGTATATTAAATATTTGTAATGTTAAAACAATAAAAGATCTTGTGGAATCAAAATTAAACAGAAATTTACATGTGTTCAATAAAAATCAATTTCTATACTTACGTTCAATTACAACAGTAGTAAACCAGAAACTAGTATCATCACCACGTGTTGGTTTAACATTGAAAGTTCCATCGCTTGATCGTGAACGATTTTTGTTTCGTTCATATCGCTTTACACCAGAAAATTATTATCCAACAAAAATGAAATTAACAATTATATTAGCATTAGTAGCGACGCGATATTTTCAAAATAAAAAAGAAAATTTTTCGTCATATGCTGATGATTTATCTGTCGAAACAAAGACACGGTTATCAACAATGAGGATTAGTTTAAATAATTTACAAAATGGCTATGACATTGATCTATCGACGAGGTCCTCGCCATTAGTTGATTATTATAAGAAAAATTTAACAACACCTGATATAGCTAAAGCTTACGGCATTTGGCTTCGAAATTATCGACCGAATTAATTCTATATGAATATTATTTTTCAATTGATTTTCATTTGTTTTTCTTATCCATGAAAACGAAAATATTTTTTGTTGTTTGTATTTACAAAATAGAAATTTCATGCAATATATTGAAGCCTATTTATTTAAGGTACGATATGTTCTGTTTCTTTGTTTCGTATTTTATTAAAATATTACTATTGAAAAAAAGTAAAAGAAAAAATAACTGAATCCTATTAACCTTTGTCCTTTTTTGTAGCTATTTTATTAAGTGTTGCATTTCAGTACCTATCGTTAATGAAGTCATTCTGAACCAATATTATTTAAAATAATTCCTAAATAATTATAGTTATCAACTTTAACAAATAAAAGCTCTCTACTTTTGAACAGAGCACGTGATTTTAAAATTGGTAAATAGGTTGAAATAAATCAGATATTTATACTACAAAAAAAACTACTACGATGATTTTTTTACTATAGGTTACTTCAATCACATGGTAACTAATGCGCAACATCAATTGATTTTATATGCATCTAAGCAAAACGTATTTTTACTTTTTTTTTATACATGCTACGATGCATAATACTCATTTTTTTTTCATTCGTTATTACATATTTTTCTTTATTACTGTCGATCAAAGGTGATTTCGTATTGAAATTACATATATTAATGATGGGCTCAATATTTTAACTCATGAATGTGCACACCTTTATATATATATAGTGATGTATTTGGCTTGATGTGAGCGAAAATTTGAAATAGTCGATAAAAAAAACAAGTATTGTGAATAATCAGATGCACCAGTAATGAGTACATACATACACGATCAGTCATTAAAAAGCAGGTTCGGCGTTGCAATTTTGTTATATATGAATATGATATTATCTAGGATCAAAATATATATTGTAGAGAAGAATAAATAAGGATAATAATTTATTCATTCCATGAACAACGGAGAAATATATAGGCAAAGCTCGAATAATCACAACAGCTGTTACTGTTTTCTGCTTCATAGGAATGACTAAACTTATTTTTACATGCATGATGTACGCAACACATATATTACTGAATTTATATCTGTTTATCTAGATCGAGGTACTCATAAATCGAGCTCATGTGCTGTTTTATGGGTGTAATAGCCGGAAGCGATGTAAATAGAAAACAGAAATAATAGAGAAATGATGGTGCATGACTCATGACGACTACTACTACGGTCGTAATGGCTTGGCATCGAGCCATCAGCTGTCTCATCCGGTTGTTCTTATCTTTTCTTTTTTTTTCTGTTCTCATTTTACTCGCTCCTTTTTTTTTCATCCCTCTCAATAAATATTTATCTTGATAAAAATACAACGAATGAAGAATGTTTGCCATGTATGTTCTCTTTTTTTTACACATATTTGCTGAAGATTGTTAACATTGCATAACGTGTTTGATCATCTGTTGTTATTATTGGTATTTGTCCTCGGAATCGACATATTTTTTTCCTTCTAAGCCATTTCTTATATTATAAATATATATGCATTATATTTTCCTTTTCTGACATTGTTCTCGATGACCTAAACATAATTATGCAAGGCATGTCATCTTCCTTTTTTCCGTCTTTTTTTTACTTCAAAAGCGACAATTATAGCAGACTTTCTCGACGTCGAGTTCGACCATAAGGTCGCATAGCAAAGAAGACAAGATGGAGTGCTTATGCACACACGCAAAAGGAAGAGAGAAAAGAAAAAAAAGGAGAAAACAAATGCTCGAACGCATGCGAATAGGAAAAAAACGCGAATAACAGCACACCACTGGTGGGAAGGAGTGTATATGAAAAAACGATGTGCGGGCAACGTAGAAGGGGAAAAAGAAGGACATAAAACAGACCAAGAATGTGCAGTACATTCACACACCATCATCACTGCTATCAACCACACACGTGCAATTTTTTATTCGAGGCGGGCTTGTTTCTCTCATTCTCGTTTTCTCTTCTTTATTCCTTACACGCGCACTAGCATGAAGTTCATATATCGTCTATTTTTGTGTCGCTTTTCAGAACATAAAATAATTTCAACAACAACAACATTCGATCTCGCCGATAGCAAATAATTTGTTTTCATTTCATAATTATAAATTGTCGAATGTATCGTATCATGCAGCGTTTTGTGTGACAAGATTCAATTGCGGAAATAAAAAGGTATTTAATTAAATCGTACATTATTTTTTACAAAGAAAAATTAGGTCTGATTTTATTTCGTTTGTTTTTAAATCTATACATCATTTGATCAGGTTTCATTGTCGGAAAAAATATCTGCTTTATTTCTCATCGAATAGAGTTATATCATATAAATTTCTGTAGATGCTAATTATTATAAAAATGAGTAAACGTATATACATATGGAGGCTTACATAAAAAGAAAAAGCATTTAGTACCATTTTACATAATTATGAATGAATTTTTTCTTATTTCGTTCCCTTCATACTTTTTAATGTATATATAACTATATATATATTGTGTGAATGATGTCATTATGTCTGTGCAATATGCTTAGTTTCGTAATTAGTGTTTGTTTTCTTGATTGTTCAACAAGTTGGAATCTAATCAAGAGAAACTTACTTTTGTCGTCAACATGTGTCTCCTGTCACTAAGTTTTTTTACTCGTATGTCACGTCTCATGTTTTTTTCAAGGTTGAATACCATGCCTTATTTGTTTAGAGTATTCATCTTATGTTATAGACGTCATTAGGATCATTTAAAAAACAAACCTGATGATTATTACTATTATCGTTTACTGTGAAGCATTGTACTTATAGTACTGGTTATAGATGTTATTGATTTCGTGATAGTTTAAGATTTGCAATTACCTTCTATAATAAAACGCATGATTCTATTGACTCATGCTAGTATATTGTAGAAAGGCTGATAGGTTATCAGTAGTCATAGTGAGAGAAAAAGAAGAATAATCAAGCTGATCTATGTTTATGACAAAAAAAGAAAGAGCGAACACCGTTCTATTTGCGTTTGTTACATGAGAAGCTATATGTGTGTTTTGAAAGAAATAAAACATAAGAAGAAAAAAAAACGTTTTGAGAACCTGTTACTCTTTGTCATGAAAAAGATGGAAAAAGGCTTTTAGGAATTATTCGTATGTTGATTAAAGAGGAAGATTATATTTAGATAGTCTTTTTCTTTCCTCTCGAGTTCTTATTTTGTTGGATAGACATATCTTTTTTGTAATTCTACATCATGTTCCTTTTTCTTCTGTGATGATTAGATATTTCATCGTTATATTGATGCATTATCTCAATGTAACTCTTGTTGTCAATGTCAAAGAACGAGTCATATATATATATATATATATATATATGTGTGTGTGTGTGTGTGTGTATCCATGTATATCTGCATATATATATATATATATATATATATAGGTCCAACTTCTGCTTCTTTTCTTTGTCATATTCCTTACTCTGTCGAGAAACTAATATATAACGATGACGTGTTCATATATTTTTAGAACTTGCTGACCTTTTCAACAGTTGGATTTTTTTAGAAAAAGTATCGCATAAGAATATATGTTAAGATTTATATCGTATATACGTGTGTAAGATTTAATGTATATTCTTGTGAAAACGATACAGATTCAGTGACACAATAATGTTAGAAACTCCATGCATGATGATGTGAAATAATTATTGAATTTATAATAACTTGATTACATGCCGATTTTTATTCAATAAATACGGATTATTCATAGAGAATATTGATTAAATAGAAAATGAAATAAAAAACTTTCTTAATTTAGTCTTTAATACTAATCTTAGCGTCAGAATAATTTATCAATGGTCTACAAAAAAAGCAATAAGATTTCTGTTCATGTGCACATGAATAATACACAAAACAAAATCCCATGCAGATTTCAAGTATTTTATGTTATTGATATTGTATTCGAAAAATATTTTTGCAATACTATTTCCAAATGTTTTATCCTTACGAAGTTTTACATATTTATACGAATTGTTGGATTATGAACTGAAATATCATTTGTGTCATCGGCATACTCTATCACAGTCATTCCAATTCTTTCAGAATTTCTTGAAACTTTCATGATGCATATTAATATTTTAATAGTACAGAATTATGGGCATTAGCTTTTGTTGATAATGACTTAAGTCATTTCTTGAATAAATTTAACAAGATTGAATTTCAACATCTCTACATGTATGATTCATTGAGATGAAAACAACACATCAAATACGTTTACTCGTTGAAGTTTTGTTAACGATTCTTGATTTCACTTTTGTGAAATCAGTCAATATGATAAGTATTAATTTGATCGTTCGTCTTATTTAAAACTGAATCGACTTCGATCTATTGGGAAGCATAACAAGAGATATTTTTCTAGTTACTCAAAAACCATAAAATTCTTCATATTCGAGAAATGTTTTCACGGAAGAGTGCTTAGAAAAGAGAAGAAATCGACGCGCATAAGCATTTAAGTATATAGACATGAGTCAGGAGCGCCATTATTTACATTCGTACCTGCCAGGTTTTTTTTCTACTTCTATTTCTCTATGCCTTCCCATCGTCGTCGTCATCATCATGTCTTCGTCAAAGGTATGAACGTGAATGCTCTCTCAGTGTCTCTCTCCCTCTATGTCTTCTATTTAATGTTTAACACGTTCAGTCACATCGGCGACACAGAAAAAAAAAGAAGACTGGGAACAAGAAAAAAACACCCGTAGTAATAATGAGTAGAAAAAGATAGAATTAATGAAGAATTCGCTCATCACAGAAAACTAATCCTTTAACCTTGGCAATTCTTCGTGATTGAATTTTATGTTTTTATTTTTATTTTAAGATTGTTGCCGACGAAGTGTATTCATTTATTGAATATTATTATCAATAGTCCTCGCACAATCGCGAGGCTTAATATGCGAGAATGAGTTTTACATCTGACGAAGTTAACTATCTCATTTATCGGTATTTATCAGAATCAGGTATGCATGGTATTTCTATCCGTTTATTGTTTGAAACTCTTTTTTATGTGTATGCTACGACCTTTACCCTTCAGAGTTTTTTTTTCTAACGTACTTAAGATAAATATTAAACGAAGTACAAAGTAAAGAATCTTAACAGACGAGTATGTTTATTTATCGAGGTAAATATGTCAGAAGAAAAATAAAAAGAAGTTAATAACGCAATAAAAAAAATACCTATATATATATGATACACATGTCTCCTTTGTTTAACGGACAAATGTGATTTTCGTTTGTATTGAATTATTTATCAAGAATATGATTTATAAGGTATTTTTTTTTCATTTGATCTTTAGATGACATAAATCTAAAGATAGATCTTTCCATGTTACTCCATGTTTACTTCGTAGACATTTTCTTTTACACTCCATGTTTTTTTCCTTTTTATTATCGTCATTTACGTTCTCTAGCGGCATGTTCTTGCATACAAATTGGATTTTTCTTCTCTTTTATTGTTGTCATCCAGTGTCATTTTATTGGCCTCGATAACGCATGTGCTTTTAAGCAAGCAAAACAAAGTTGAGGTCATAGTCTAGGCAACAAAAAGGCCCTTGATAATAATTTCTTTTAGATAATGCAAAAGTCTAATGCTATGTTTTACGACAGTATACGCACAGCCATAATCGTATTCCATTTGTATTGACAGAAATTTACGAAAGCAACAATACTCAATAACGAATGACAAAGTACAAAAAGAATGAAAAAGAAAGAATCGTGAAAGAGCATGTAATTATGTTCATTTCCGATCAAGAAGTACTTCATGTTCTTTATGTTTTTCTGCAACTTGAGTATAATATATCAGTGGAAAGAAAAATAAATTAGAAGAAGAAAGCATCCGAACACAAATGTTTCCTTTCCTTTTTTTAGGATTTGTTCATTCAGCTTACTTATTTGGTCTTGAAAGTCACATTGCTCATACATCAATTAATGGCAATATTGTACCACCGGGTGCATTGCTTTCACTTATACAAAAGGGTCTCTATTATACTGAGGCTGAATTATCTATTGGTGATGTAAGTTTAGTAGATGTCGTTCTATTCTGTTTAGGAGTGTCCTATTTACAATCACCGGTTGTATTCTGCATAGCGATGAAATTAAATAAGACTTTCTTTCACCATTCATTCTTTTAAAAAAAGGGCGTCTGTTGTTTTTCTTTCTGGCGTACAAATAACACACGGTTGCTTTTCTAGGTTCTATGAAAAGCACCGTGCGGAATGGCAATCGAGACATTTCGGACGCATAATCTTTGGAAATCGGGGCAGTTGGTTTTATAAAACCGACGCTCCATATTAATAATCAAGAAAAAAGAAACCATGCATTCTTTTTCAGGATGGCCAAGAACGAACATTTGATAGCTTGAGTTTAATCGATGCCGTTGTACCTGAAATCATCGAGAATCGTCGTAAAGAACTTCAACAACAGCAACAGCAGCAGCTGCAGCAACAGCAGCAACAACAACAGTCACAACAATCTTCATTATCAACGACAGGAACTTCTGTAAAATCCGAAACAAAATCATTATCATCTCGAACAACTACTCTTTCATCTAATATTAACGATAAAGATCGATCACCAGTTCATCAACCAACAAATACTTCACCACAATCAACAACAGCAACCATATCTGATCGAGCGAATGTTGATTCATCCGGCATGAATGGTGGAATGAATTATCATAATTCATCAGCAATAGAACAAACACCATCATCTGCATCTGTAAGATCGTTTAATTCTACATTAGCAGGAAGTTCACATTCACCAGTAACATCACAATTACACTATTCACACAACCATCCATCATCAACTTCTCATATCAATACACTTCAACCATCAGCATCAACTGGTAGCTTTTCACAAATACCAAACGGAAACGATAACAATGCGCATATGTCATATGGCAATAGTACTAATCATATTACTGGTAAGAATAAATCATTATTGTCTATGTTTCTGTTTTTACTTCAATTTCATTCAGTACCTAAAAATGAACCGATGGATTATGAAACAAGTACTATTAGTCATCCTCCAGCGAATTATGCTAGAAACCCAACTCCAAATTCTTTATCTGTACAAAGTGGTTCCTCCAATAGTCATAATTTAATGACAAATGGTACTATCGATATTCCACCTAACCGTGTCAGTGTTTTGCGTGGTCATGAATCTGAAGTATTTATATGTGCATGGAATCCTACACATGATTTGTTAGCATCCGGTTCAGGAGATTCTACAGCACGCATCTGGAATTTACAAGGTTCGCGTGAACCAGAAATGATTTTAAGACATTGTATCAGACGTGGCGATACTCAAGTACCCAGTAATAAAGATGTTACAAGTTTAGATTGGAATGTAAGTTTTTGATTATGATAAATGCAAAATTTATACTGATCGAATTTTCGATCCACTTTAGATGACATTCTGTCCCTTTTTTTTATCAGAAAATTGTAAAGAATTTTTATCCATCTTAAAAGTTATTTAAAGGTACGATTGTATTTAGAACTACAAATCTTATCTTTTGAAATACAAACTTTGAGATTAAAACGTACTGAATTCGATATAGTACATCCATTAAAAGAAAAGCTATGATTAAAAACATGCTTATTAGTATCAAAGCCTTCTTAAATTGTTCACTTTTTTAAAAATTTTAGCCATCCGGTACACAATTAGCCACGGGTAGTTATGATGGGTATGCTCGCATATGGTCATCCGATGGTAATCTAGCTAGCACACTTGGTCAACATAAAGGTCCAATATTTGCTTTAAAATGGAATAAGAAAGGCAATTATATATTGTCCGCTGGTGTTGATCGAACTACTATTATCTGGGATGCTAATTCTGGTCATTGTGAACAACAATTTGCTTTTCATACAGCACCGGCACTTGATGTTGATTGGCAATCGGATATAACATTTGCATCATGTTCAACTGATCAGAAAATTCATGTTTGTCGCTTGGGTGAGATGCGACCAGTTAAAACATTCCATGGACATCAAAATGAAGTCAATGCAATCAAATGGGATCCACAAGGACGCTTACTGGCTTCTTGCTCAGATGATATGACATTAAAAGTAATTTTAAAAAACAAAACAAAACACGTCTATCTATCAACGATTCCTATTTTCTCTAGATTTGGGCAATGACGAAAGATACACCTATTCACAATTTACAAGCGCACAACAAGGAGATTTATACTATAAAATGGAGTCCGACTGGACCCGGTACTATGAATCCAAACGCAACATTACTTCTTGCCAGGTATAGAAAATGCATTCGATTCTTTTTCTCATTGTTTGCTTTCATTTTAAGTGCATCATTTGATTCAACTGTACGTTTATGGGATGTTGAACGTGGCGTTTGTCAAAGTACACTTGTGAAACATTCAGAACCGGTTTATTCAGTAGCATTTAGTCCTGATGGTCGTCTATTAGCAACAGGCTCATTCGATAAAGCTATTCATATATGGGATATCGCAGTAAGTCATTTTGTTCTTTGCTGAAACGTGTCTATTATCGTTCAATACTTATGATTCTAGAGAGCTGAAATTGTCCATAGTTATCGAGGTACAGGTGGTATATTTGAAGTTTGTTGGAACAGTCGAGGTACACGTGTAGGCGCCAGTGCATCCGATGGAACAGTAAGTGACACACAGAAAGTAGGCGTTCTTGATTTCATTGAACTTTGCTTTTATTCTCATAGGTGTGTGTACTCGATTTGCGCAAATAAATTTGAATGAACTTCGATTACCACTAGGTTAATGTATTTTGTTTTCTTTCATTTTTTTCATGTATTTTTTTCCTGTTCATATATATATATATACACAAAGAAAAAAAATACTAGACTTTGCGTCATTTTCGTATTATTGTTACTGATTGTATTCCCATTCATTCTTTCTTTTTATAAAAAAAATATTTTATCATCAACTCTCCTACAACGATGATCTCACTTAGAGAGAAAAAACACGTGTTAAATCTTTTTTTCTTCTCCTTCTTGCACATAGATATATATATATATGTATGTATGTGTGTGTTTATGTTTGTCCGTTCACGTATGCGTAAGCATACGTTTCTTATGTCTATGTTGATTCTCTTGTTTTTTATTTGTGTCTGTGTGTATCTTTTCGTTTTTTACTTCTTTCGAAAACTACAAAGCAGTGATATATGTGTATGTATACGTGTCTGACTTTATTTCTGTCTCAGTTTTGCGTGCACTTGTGTGTATGATGATGAGCTCGTGTTTCATTATAAATATTTCATACGAGTACACAGATGACGGCTAGCAGAATAAGAAAAACAAGCTGCCCTTTTTTCTGTTTTATTTCTTTCACGACTTTTTTTAGTAAGTTCACAAGGTTAGAAATTCAAGATCAATTATGTTGCCATAAAAAAGATCTCAATTCAAACGAGAGTATTAAAACAAATATTGTCCTATTCATTGTTATTTCACTTCAGTACTTACACAGTTTCATCAGACTAATGAAAGAATATCTACAAGTGTAGGATGGAAGCTGTATTCATAGGAGAAACCATGTTGAGTAATATAAAAAATTCACAGGGCATCGTTATTTAAACTCTTGATATGAAAAGATCAGATTTTTTAATCCAGACACCAATGATCTTTGTCGGATGATCATAACAATTGAATTAGTAATTGCACGCTTCACATGATCGAACTTCTCAGTGATATTGCTTCATAGTGTTAAAAATTTATTTACTCAAAAGTTCAGCTTTCTAAAATGTTGGTAGTCTAAGATGATTTAGTATTCGTACGTTCGAGAAGGAAATGGAAAAAACACAGTTGAAGTTTCATAGCGAATTTGTGTCATCAAAAGTTTCTCTTGTCTTTAATTTCATGCTGAAATTCGATATCTGACACCTAATGCTCCGATAAACAAAAAACGTACATGTCATGCATCAATATATGCCGAATAACTTCGAAACATTCGCCATCCATGTAAAATTTACAAAAAGAGACATGAATTTGAACTGTTCCCACCTAATTGATTCTTCTTATTGCTCATCAGTAAAATCTTACGTATGCCATACGTTTTTACAGTGTCATTGATGACAAACAAAAAAATCTGAGTTATATCCCATTAATCCTGAATGAACATGTTAGACTCTTCTCTTACTAATAGTATGAAATCGAGTTCATCTTGTTGATTTCAACGAACTCTAATATCTAAAATAAATAAATGCTGGTATCTAATCAAGTCATTTTATGAAATCGAATAGTTTTATTAAATTTCAATCTGCAACTTTATGCCTGATGAATATATCATTTAGATTGATGGCAATAAGCAAATTCGAAATTTCAGATGTATTTAAAAAAATATTGTCTTGCTTGTGGAAAGGTGGTTTGTATAAATACAATTTATTGAACACTACTCCCTAAGAGTCTTCATACACGTGAATAGACTCATAAGAATATTCACTCGTAGGTTTAAAATGGTGGTGTATGACTTTGTTAATGAATCGTACAAGAAATTGGATGCATCATGCTACGAAAGTCCAATATGTTCATAGAACATGAAATTGTGAACATTGCAATTAGCACCGAAGCAGAAATTTCTTTACTACACTAATCCACGTGAAACTTGTATGATTTTAAAATTAGTTATTAACACTGCTTGCAACGGATTTTCGCCTATCAATAAAACTATTGAATATCTGAAACTAGAGCGGCGTGACAAAAAAGTTGAAAATCTTTATGTTGCAAGTGAATAATTATCTAGAGAATAGTTTTACTTCTATTAAGCACGAACATGTCAGTGTTAGAGTTGAAACTCCCAAATCAAACAAGTATTTAGATTAAGATGAAAAAAAATCGAAAATATGATCTTGAATGTATGTTTATGATATTTTGAAATTTTTTTCTATAGCTTATGAATAGATATGTTGCATGAATCGTAAGTGAAGCATAATTTGTATTTAAATAAATTTCATAGTTAACACATCGTATGGGTGAAGAACGTAGGTATATGGGAACTTTCAACTTCTTAAAGTATCAAAAAAGGTTATGCTATGTTGTTAAATTGTAAGTCTCTTTAACTATTGTATACTCAGGTTACATACTTCGTAAACCTGTTGAATTAGCTTCGTTTCATTACTAAATGATAAGTAATATTTTGTTGCAGACATATGGGATGGATGTTATGGTGTTGTTCTGGCAAGTACTACAGTTCTGCAAAACTTTCTCTGAGCTCTTCAATACTGAAATGATGAAAAGAGCATAGAACTTCATTCATTTGAACAACTGCAATGACAATTACAGAATTAAGATGATTTATTAATTATACAATATTTCATCTATGATTACTCGTGTTCTACATATTCTATTTCTCGTAAAAAGATCGTAAATATTTTAAATGAAGTTCTCGCTTACCTTTGACCAGATTCAACCAATTTTCTTCATTGTATTCAATATGGGTATCAAACTATGTTACGCGTAAAGATGATTTCAAAATTTTTTAACAGTAAATGTTAACATCCAAAAGAAACAGTTTATGTTCTGCGTCAGTTAATTCTGATAAATAGTTTTTGAATTTCGACGATAGATACATAATGCAAATATCAAAAGGAACATATAGAATTGGTTATAATCAACATAACGATTCAGATGAAGTCCGGGAAAAATTCGAACTAAAAATCAAGAGCTAAAACGGCTAACGGTCAGCTAGCATGATTGAAGTTGAGCGCTCTAATTCTCGTGCATGAAACAATCGATCTTAGTCATTTAAAGATTTAATGTTGGTTTTCGTATATCTTGCGTTGATCTATTTCGTTTTCTTTAATAGTTACTAAAATAAATGATAATTACCAGCTAAAATTCTGTTTTTTATCTAAAAGTAACTTCAAAACGCTCTTTTGCCTCGTATGGTATTTCACTAATGGAAATATTGTCAACATTTGAAATAGTACCGGTGGCTTGAAACACAAATGAACATTGTTACTTGGATGTCCCTGGAGATATTTCCAAATACGAAACAAACTTTTAGATTTGCGAAAATGTTTTTGGAAAATTCATGTCTGTGCGGTACTTAATCTTTTATCAATACCTGACTAATTTTTTTTAAAAGCTGTCAAACTTTTCTCTTTTTCAGAGAATAGCCCTGTCTTTCAAGTGTAAAAACTATGTCTCAGAAAATTCATGAACATGAAGAAGTTCGCAGAATTTATCACTCCGTCCGTATCACCCGAGAATCGAAGACTTTTTCTTGTCTGTACGTTACAAGCGTGTATTTAATTCATAAAATCCAAGCAATAGAATAGTTGAAGTTCAAAGAATGATTCGCAGTTTCACTATTTTTCGTTTCACGAGATTTATTTCGCATTTCATTTTTATATTAATCAGGGTACCGCAGTATGTCTTTCAGTCGAGTTAAAACTTCAAAATTTTACTTCTCAATTTTTTGTGCCTGGGGTTCCCCTCAAGGATTGAAAAGTTTTTTGCGTTGAATTGTAATTTCTTAGAAGTGTTCCTATAGAGATCGTTATACTGATCACGAATATGATATTTTTATCAAGACTTGATCAACTAATAAGAAAGTTATCAAGGAATTTCTTAATTTGAATAATGTAGCATTTTTACTAGAAAATAATCCTTTTTCGACCACTATGTCAGTGGAAAGTTCTCTTTGAAATGTTCTACTTGCTTCAGTTTCACTCATTTCATTATCGTCCATTTAGATCTGGAACAATATTTTACAATATTACTTACATTCTTCGATAATAGCCTAATGTCAGACTCAATTTTGTGGTATTTACAAGAGTTCATGAAATCTTCATGTAGCTTAGTTTCATAAAAAAGTTTCCATCCACTTCGAAACTTTTATGGTATACACAATTTTATTTATTCTTTCTTGTGGCTATCGTGCACAGAGTATTCACAACGTTAAACTTGTGATGATCAAATAAGAAGCGTCGTTTTCTGGCAATGTTCCTCTGGAAGATGTAGTTAATCAGTAGGACGATAACTTTCGAATATCGTTTTCAAAAATCTTCATTCAAATTTTACTTTATTTTATTTGAGTGATTATATACCGAATTTTAAAATATTTATATGCCTTCTAGTTGTGTCTTGAATGATAAAAACTCCATTTTATTCTGATGTAATTAATTAAGAACATCAACCAAACAAGAAATACTTATTCAATAAAATTATTCTTGGCAATATACATTAGTTAGATTATTCTTGTTTTATTTTTATTCGAAGTAAAATTTTGCGATCGTTTGTGCACATTTTAAAAGAAAAAAAACTAAATGGAACAGACATTAGAATAATGTTTGCTGTCCAGTAATATCAACTTCTGCGTATGTATACTACATGATTGTTACTTTTTACTCGCATTGTTCTAATTTATTTTTGATTTCAATGTCCATAGCTTGATCATGATTACGAGCATGGTTGTTTAATTTTTTGAATGCTAATTTGAATTTTTCTTTTGCTTTATCTTTTGATCCTTGCTTCAGTAAAGCATTACCCCAATCAATATTTGCTTGTGCAACATCAACGGCAAACTGTGGTAACAAATAAAGATCATCGTTATTACAAACAACGCGTATTTTCAAATAATCTTTTGCCCATTTGCTATGGAATTCTACATTCGCACAATAAATATAAATAGCATAAACTTGTGGTAGTTCATGAATTTTTGGAACGATTTCTTTACCAAGAGAACCAGATGCTACAAGGAATACTCGTTTATTATTGCATTCATTTTGAAGAAAATTCACGCATCGGTCAACTTGACTTTCACACATTTCCCATAAGTATGTTCCACTGATTTCATCATATACTTCTCGAGTTTCCATTTGTAATCCATCAAGTGTAACAAATTTGAAGCCTTTGAATTCACCTGCATCAAACGGTTGTGCTGATAATGGTTTTAATAGCTTCGGATCAGAGTTTGCTGTAGAAGATGCAGTAGCAACTTCATTTTTGGTAGCACCACCTATCGGTGATACAGGTTGTGTTTCTTTATACGCAGGAACCATATTATTTCCTGAACTGTTCATTAGCATCGACGATTGGTTGGTTCCCTTTGTTGCCGAACTAGAAAAGTGATAAGCTGTTCCACCTGTTATTTTACCCAAAAACTGTGGAGATGCGAATGATATAGAAATGGGTTCTGACTGTAGATGACTCATATTAGGTGGAGCCTTTGACTTTTGTGGGAGCGAATTATCGGCCATGACTAATAATCTAGAAGAGGAAAATACTTCTTTTATTAGTTTCTATCATGTTGTAAAGTCATAGCTAGTTCTGAAGTTGATTCGTTACATTTTTGTGTTTGTAAAAATAAAACCTACACAGGGAATAATTCTTGGCGTTCTTCGATACACTAAAATTGGAAAAAACCAACTAAAAATGAAGAAAAATAATATAACTCGCTTTTTCTTCCTCTTCTTCCTTGTTAATGTGCAAAAGGCAAGGGCAAAAGAATTCGATTTAGTATGCTTTTATGACTTAAAGAAGAGTTATGATAAAGTCTTATTTGAAGCATGACTTGGTACTGTAGAAACAAGAATTATCGAAGGACTATTTTAATGCTTATGTAAAATGATGAAAAACAAGACGAGGAATTAAGTTAAACATGTTGTATAAAATCAGTTGAAATATAATCTCGATGTTAGAACAACTAATTATCTACAGATATTTTGCAGATAGATCTTCTATATCAGTAGATTTAAGCATTAAACGAAGACTTAAGATGCAGTAATAAAAGATGCTTTCAATGAAACGAAGCTATATAGGAACGATTTTTTAATGATAAAATTGATACAAGTGTGAACAAGCACTACGTATCTTAGTCAAATCATATCAACGAAGTGATGTGTGGTATTTAGAATCATGAAAAACAATTTTACACATGTTATGATATGCAGATAGAAATTATGAACATATAGGTACTGTGATAAAAAGATATGTATGAAATCATATTGAAAAAATAAAAGATTTGACCTTGTTGACGTCGTAGTGAAGAAATTTGTAGGAAGGCGAATACAATTCAGTCAAACATTAAAATTGAATATATTGCTAACTTGAAAGTACAATTTTTTAAGAAAGCCAGGATTATTTGAATTTTAATGATTACATTCTTTAGATGTTTCGAGTTCTTCAATTTTCTTTGTGATCTTGGTTATAAGACGTTGTGAACTACAATAGCCTAAAGCTGCTGCTCTAATTAACAACTTTTTTGACCATGCATAACAATTTCGTGCTTGCAATGTAGCTTCATTAGCTTTATATTCATCACCTTTGTTTTCAACATATTGTGCAATGTCACATGTAAGGCGTTCTAATAAATCATCTTCATGATCCACCATCGCCAAAATTTTCTCAGCATACTCGCCGGCCCATTCCGTATGGTATGAAATATTACCACAAAAAATATAAATTCCTTGAATATGTGATAAGTTTTCTATTTGTGGTACAATAATTTTTCCAATGGCACCAGATGAAATAAAGAAAATTTTCTTTTGAGAATTATTATGAATGTATTCTAAACCCTTTTTGACTGTGGGAAAATATTTTAAACAATACGCTTCATCAGCTAATTGTTTAAGCATTTTGGGGTTAGCACATCCCATACTAATGTCATCAATATCGGCTTCAGCTAGACTATTCGATTGAAGTATTTGAATATTGTTATAAAATTTTTCTTTGAATCGTTCGTAAGCATTTTCTGCACCAATATGTTCATCAATCCAAACAGTAACATGATCAGAAAAATGACCAAAGTCACGATCATCTGTACAATATGGCTTAAGACCTTCTGATAGTGATTCATTATTGTCGAGCATCATATGATTTCAAAAATGAAAAACTATGTGCAAGTCAATATTTGGCGTATTTATATCAAATGTCGAAACATGGCCTTGGGAATTTTCTTCTTTCTTTCTATTATAGATGCTTGCAATAAGTTGAAAAAAATTCAACTGTATATTATGAGTAATAAAGTATATGTATCCAACAATATTGAATATAAAATGAGACTAATGAAAAAGAATCGACTATTGAGTAGAGAATGATCATAAGTTTTAGTAAAAGAACTTATATGTTTACTAAAAGTCTTGATCTCCTATTGGCTGACAATGACTTTCTCATTCTATTCGTATCTAATCAGATGTCAGGTATTAGCAGACGGTATATTTTGATAATCAACGCTTGCCCCAAAGTAAATCGAATGAAATCTGGGTATACTTTTCTCTTGTTACATACGTACTAGAAAGTTTTCCTTAATCCCTAAAAGATAGCAATTTTTAAGTTCTAAAAATGGTTGACTTTACTTTTCAAACAAGTTGCCTTTCTTGTGATATCCACGATGTGTATGATTCATGTCTTTGTGTGACCCTGTGCTCATCCATAGCGATGCTAAAAATAAATCGTTTCACATGAATAGATACAGAATTTCGTGCTCTATGCTGTGTTTCCTAATGCTCAGGAGAAAAAGACTTGGAAATGACATTTGTCAGTATTTGTTCGAATACTCTGAAAAATCATGCTTTCAAAACTCAAACTCGACCGCTGGTAAACTTATTTCCATGCAGTCGAATGTAGTGGTGTAGCCAGAAATTTAAGATTGGTGGGGCTGGGCCCCTTGACTCAGGATGATGACAAGAAAGAGAAAATCATTTTCATTCTCGAGGAGTTAAATAAGATGAGACATGAACTGTCGTATCTCAAGAAAACGTTCTCATTCTAATTACTAGAAATCATTGAAGATAAAAAGACGAGCAGAAATGAATCTGTAGAAATCCCTAGTTCGTAATACGTTTTACTTCAAAATAAATCAATCACTTCTATCCTTGCTAGGAGAAATCTACTCGAAAGAAAGATAAATCAATAGAAACATGTCCAAATACAAGCAGGAATTCATAGGGCTATTTCTCTAGTCTAGTGCAAATTTCTGAAATGAATGAGCTTTACGCAACAGAAATGATTCATGTGATGCAGTGGGCGATGGATGTTTACATTGGTGAGTTGTTTCATTTCTTCTGGCGAACAGACTTCTTGTGGAAAAGACCAATAACGTCTTTGAATCGCAATATGAATCGAAAAGTAATGCATGATATATATATATATATACAAAAGTGTGTCTATTTTTTCTATTTCTTTTTGTTATTCATGGCTTTACATAGAATGAACGTTTTCTGCTATTACAGCAACTATTTCTTCGTCACTTGGGTTAATAGTCCACTATACTCAATTTAATATCGTCTATTTGTATTTACAAGCTCATTAACTTCAAAGTTAACGTGATGGAGCTTAAAATTCTGGTAATGGGGCTGAGCCCCATTTCTGGTTACGCCACTAGTCGAATGTAACTTTCAATTCTGAATGAAACGGTATAAGTATAAAGATGAGCGATAAAAACATCTAGGCTGTTTCGAAATAGAAAAATAAAACAATGGTACAAGTCTTGGAGAAAAGGACTCATTTCAATGTTTTCACAGTTTTCATTTCAAAACTGTTTTTGCAACATACGTCTTCCGAAATTTTGAAACATCCGATTTTGCGAAATACTTAAAATATTTTGGCGAAAATTTTATGCCTTAGAAAAAGGGAATGTTATAAATTAGTGTCTGAGAAAGAAAATTAGTTTAAAAATAACAAAGTTAACTGTTTCGTAGAACTTAAAATTTTGTATAATCTATTGTGGAACACCGACTAGACTTCATCATACGCATGCATAGAGAACTCGTGGCGTGGTTTTGATCTAATCAGTTTCAATTCTTGTGATACGAAGGTTCAGCAAAATTTTGTGTTCTCGTACATAGCTCGAACACTTAGAATTTCAAAATTGAATAGTAACTATTTATCTATTGATTCATATGTTTCACTATGAGAAATTATTGCTTCTCTTAATTAATGATCTTCGTCTGTGTTTTGATAGAGATGACACTTTAGAAAAAATTCTGCTTTTATTAGAGTATGTTAAGCGTACTTCAATTTCAATCCTTTATCACCGAAAAGTCTTTCGAATTTTTCCGAAACTATAACTACTGAATTGTCGTATACTTTCTCTGCGAAGATGTACCAGGGGCGAAAGTTCGTGGGCGTTCAGAATCGTGAGTGTTCAATGAGTTTTTGTCTATTTTTAGAACCAAAACCGCAAGATATGTGGAGAGTTGATATTAACAATTGCTATGATGCATTAGGTTCACGAATAATTTTTTCTCTTCATCTAGAATTTCAGTTCACGTTTCTCACAGAAGATCACATTGACATCTGAAATCAATTAAAACATCTTTTATATGAATTTTTCATCCTTTTTTACTACGGAATTTTGTAGGTTCATATGAATCAACTAGGCAATGAACATTTTTAGTGTGTACCGTGAACATCGAATCACATTCTAACTTTCAACGTCGTGAGAAGACAAAATTGGGGACGAAATTTAGTTTTCAAATGATTCTTATATTTAATAATTAAATCCACAACAGATGATTCAATTTAGTATGGTAGCTTAATTATTTATGATCAGAATGGATTAGCTGTTTAAAAGACAAGGTGGATGTTGGCTGACTTGTCTTTGTTATAAAATAAAACATAGTTTTATTGGACTTTGAAGAGATTGTCATACGATTTACAATGTAACATTGACAGGTATTTTCAAAGCTTAACATCATTGGAGAAAATTCTACTTTGACTATTCTCATAGTCGAAATACTAGTGGACAACATCACGTAGAAAAATGAAGAGAAGTACAATATTTTGTTAAGTTGTAGTGTACTATTCAATAGCGACAGAAGAATATATTTATTAGATTCATCATTTAATAATAGTTCAAAATAAAAGAATTTTTTCGTACCAAGAGTAGTACATATACATACATAAGGCAATAAACGATACGTGTTTCAAAGTTCCGAGTCAGTGGTTGCAGTTTCTCAATCAAATGAACATCAATCACTTTCTTTTGGTTAAATTAAGTGTAGAGAACATAAGAAAATCAACTTCGAAAAATGCTTCATAGTATTGTTCAATGATTATTAGTCTACGTCGTAATAAAAACTAAACGAGAACATTTATTAAATATTCAAAGGTTTATTTAAACCGAATGTTCTACTTGATTTTAAATAATCATAATCGGGATAGATTTTGAAATAACTATTCTTTGGAAAACTTATGATAACTATTCAATCTTATAACTGATATGTTATGGAATAATGTGGTAGCAATTACGAAGCATTAACTGAAAACAGGTGAAAAAAATTTCTCTATAAGTAATTTCATTGAAACACACATTTGGTAAAGAAAAATAATTCCTTCTGAGCAAATACTATTCATCAAAGATAGTCTTGATTTTCGAATGGTTTTAGACTAAAACAGAGAAGTACACGGAAACAGTATTCAACTTTATCATAGCACACAATACTGTTCAATCATCAAGATATATCAAAAGTATATTTTTATTTGTATTAGAGCATATCAGATTTTCTCACTATGTTTTGCACATAGCCACATTAGAGAAAAGTCTATCTCTAGTCTTTAATTTTATTGATAAGCTTGAAACTAAGTATAGTGATATTTACTTGAAGTCAAAAATAGAAAATGACATATGTATAGTAAACTTTAGTTTCCATTAACCATCTGACCACAGTCGACATTAAATAAAAAGAGCTAAACTACTTATCATAAGCGCCATAGTACGAACATATGGTGAGTATTAATTGTTCATTGATCTCAGTTTGTAGTTATCGAAAGTGAGCTTTTCTCACAGTTAAATGTATGATGACTAAATGAGTCTCTCGACTTCGTGTGTTCGATAACTAACACCGAGATCTTTCATGAGAATCCTTTTCAAGATAAACATTTAGTTAATAGTATTCCAATTCCAATATAACGTTCCGGAAAGTATTCGTCTAATACATCCTTAGAAAACAATAAGTAATTCGACTTGATTCGTACCTATAACAGAATACTGGATAATTAATCAATATTCTCCGTGTTTCTGAAGAAACAAGTACGATAAGTATATGTGATCAAGAACTTGAAACAAAACTTTCGGTTTCATTTGAACGTGTATAGAAACTTTTATGAAAAGTACAAATAATTTAGAACTGATGGTAGCAGACTACGAGTGGCAGTTTAGAACTGTTGTCTTATCGAATCGCTTTTTACAAAGTCGAGTTTTGTTTGCTGTAAAGTTCTAATATACAGTGAGACAAAAAGCTGAAAAATAGATTTCTCTACCATTATAATGAAGTAGGGTCAGAGAACTAATAATGAAAAATAATATGGCATACGAGCGTTAGTAATGATATTGAACGAACTTTTCGTTTCTAGTTTCGGAACTCAGTTAAAAGAAAAAGCAATATCGTTTTTTGGAAAATTTTCCATAATTCTCTTCTTTGAAGAGAGCTTTTTGCTATAATTTTGGCTAGTTGGTATCTATTCTTAATAATATGAGAATATAACGCCAATCTAACAGTAGTGAGCATTTGTTTACTGCTTACCAATCAGAATTTTATCTACGAATGATTCCCAAGAGATAATGCTTCATTGTTCACAGTTTGTCATCATTCATTCGGGATTAAAACACATCAACAAAATGAAGAATATTTACGAAGTAAGTAGGTAGTCACTCTTCTGCTAGACATAGAAGCAATAATTGGTTTCTGGAGATCGAGTTTTCATTCTGTTTATCAATAGTTGGAACAAATTGTATGAAAAATATATTTCGTATTACAACAGCTATTGTAGCTAAATAAAATCTATATATATGCATAGAAAATGGTTGATAAACAATAAATTTCATAGTTTGATTATAAATCTTCGAAGAATCGAGTCTCGACATATAACAATGAAGTTTCATAGAAAATTAAATAAATATCATACTCAACTCAGTTGCTTATTGAGTCATGTCATTGTAGAGAGAAACTACGTATTCAAGTTCAAAATCATGTTTCGCCTAATACAACCAATAGAATTGCGTTTTAATTTAAAAAAACTTGAAACCATAACGGCGTCATCTATCTAAAGAAACCTTGAGAAAATTTTCCAACTCTTCCTTGAGAAAATACTAGGAAGAACATAAAATGAAAAACGACAATTATTTGTCGATGAATTCCGACATTTTACAATAACTAAGTACACCTCCAATAAGAAAACTTCAACATATGGAAGTTTGATTGATTATTTTATTCTTTATGTAGGAATGAGAAATTTTTCATTTTTTTCTCTTCACATTCTTATGTAGACTTTAACAATGCCATATTCTCATTCACCGACGACATCATCATGTCGTTATGATCGCTTATGTTCACCACACAATAATGAGAAGCATGAAGAGATTGTTTGTCGGGTTCATGTTGCGGATCTCTCAACGAACTGTACAAAACGTGAAATTGAGAAAGCATTCAATAAGTGGTCTTTAGTTGAAATATGACATGCACAAGCATCATGTTTCTCCTTTGTTGTCATGCGTCATCGTCAAGATGAACAAGAAGTCATCAACGAACTCGACGGCAGCTGAAAAGTCTTAATTTAATGTAGATTTTTCTTTATTAATATTACACGTAAATAGATACATTGGTAATGCACGAGTTTGTACTACTTTAACTTGGTCGTGTACACAAGGCAGCCGACATAGACATTTCAATCCGAACATGTATGCAGAGTTTTGTAATTATCTATTATTTAATTAGAATAATACTATAAGAAATAGAGAATAAATTGAACTGTTATCGGTAAGCAGAGATTTATTTTACAGTTGGCATCTTATAATTTTTCTTGTGCGTTCTGTAGGCTTGAGAGTAATGCAACAATAACACGCCCGTTACTAGGATACGTAGAGAAAGGATTACTTACATCTCAAAATGTAGACATAAACTAACTAATCGAATGTTGAACTTACTGATGGATAATGTTCAACTATGAGCATTTTCTCTCGACTTTAATTACATTTCTTATTCATTCGAAGAAAAAAATGTCGAGTGTTCTTATTCTTGAGACATGCATAATGTTATAACAATCAAACTAACATCTCAGTGATTTTTAATGAATTTGAGCGTATACGTAGTGAAATAGAATGTTGAACTTTTGACCTGACGTGTTTATTTATGCACATTAAGGTTACAGTAGTTTTGTCACTTTTACATAGAGGAAAATTGTTTGACATAGTTTTAATGGCAAAGAATGTGATAGTAGTAAACTACATAAACATATAGGAAGTGAAGACAGCTTCGATCAATTCATATGAATGGATAGCACTTGATGAACTCTATATAGATGTGCAACCATAATTTAAACAAGAAAAAAGTAACACATGCTCAGGTACTGCATGACTTTTGAGCGTTAAGGTACGCGTAGAATTATTTTCTCAGATTTTATCATTGCAACAAAAGCATTAAAACTATTACCCATTTCAAAAAAGAAGGCGGGTGGATACAGCTATAATAGCTGTATCCATCCGCCTTCTTTTCTGAAATGGATAATAGTATCAATTAATTGAAAGATGTCTTAACTTGAACAAGTATCGAGTTGAGGTTTACAGAAGAAAAGCAATCTTAGCAATCTACTTTTATATTCGTAAGAAAAATTCATAAGTTTATGGTGCATGCACTAGAGTGAACTATAGATTTATTATTAGGATTTTTATTTACCTAATTATAGGATCGTGCGTATAAATTTTATTCCTTACTATTAATGCAACTCTAAGTAATCATTGCGAGTTTAATCGATTACAGTTCATAGAGTTATTTTAAGGACGACTTCTACCAATAAATGAGAGCTCTAGATTTCTCTGTGATATTGCATCGCGTTTATAGGTGAAGATTACTTCGATCGTATTGATTGAACGAGGAAATTCCTAGAATTCATAAATCACTCGTAAATCAAAACGATTTATATTAAGGAACGATGAATATTTTGAAATGTGTCCGTTCACTTTGCTAATTTTTTTCTGAAATACTATACTTCAATGATGGTATCGTTCTCTCTTTAAAATAAGAAAAGTTAGGTATGAATTTTGTACAATAACAAGCCTTAATGAAGACGATTTATTATGAAAATTTCATAAGTTTTGGCACACTCCTGTTTCTAGCATAGGAACAGATTATCAGTCTGTTTATGTGGACACATTGAAAGATTGATTTTTAGTAACCAATACCTCGTAGAAAAGAAAAAACAATAAAATCAAATGCATTCATAATAAATTGTCTTCACCTAGCTATATGAACACGAAAACTGTTCAGTTGGATCTCGAATATAATTTATTTTCTTTTTCTGAGTAAAGTGAAGTATTCATTAATTAGATAGCGTCAACGTGCAGTGTAAACTACAAAAATTCACCAAAATGAATCGTATTCATCTCTATCTTATGTCGACATAATTTAGATTGTTTTTGTCCACAAATGATTTATCAACCGGTACATTTCTTGCTTAGAATATCTGAGCTTTTGAAATGGTCATCTACCTCACTGATAGATTGAATTATTAGTACAATTTAGAAATGTACGTTCTACACGTTTTTTATTTGTAGTCACGAGCTTTTTCATGGTAATTTTACTTTCATTAAAATCAACTTATAGCCGAAAGGCCGAGATTAATAGAACTACTTCTCTCATCAATTGGCATTTATGAAAAACAAAGGGAACACAATCAACGATATTGAATCACTCTTATGTACATAAAGTTATATACGCTGTAGATTTTACGTCCAATCATATCAGAAGAAAGTACAAAAGGTAAATGTGGGTGAATGTCGACGTTTATTTGTTATACGTATTTTTCGAAACATTCGAATAAAAGCACAATCAATTTGATATGGTAAATTTGAATGCATGGTTATTTCTTTATATGGTTTTAGGCGTTGTTATCAACGTGGTTATTGAGGTCATTTCAGTCGTGATTGTAGAAATGATCAACGACAATATTAAAAAAAAACTTGGTAACAGTCATTGAGAAGTCTTTGATGAAGCTATGCATTGGAAGAATCGAAGAATTGGACAGAATATGTATCATTATGCAATGATTCATATAGATTTCATTGGAAACACCTAAATTCACTAGTTGATAGAGTTTTGGTTTGATTATACAATTGGAAAGATGATAAAACAAGTCAATGATAAAGATTTTTCATGATTAGAGTATTGGTTACCTCTTAGCATAAATTAACTTCTTTTTCTTACCTGTCGATTATATTTCTAAAGGTTTGACTCAAGTGATCATTGTCGTCGTTCAGAACGATCCTATTCTCGATCTCGGTATGTAACGTAAAATTTTAAATGTTTAAAAACTAATAATTTTTCTCATCTAAGTTCTTGGTCACCTTCTCATCAGAACTATTGTTATCGTTATAGGTATGAAACAATAGAATAGTAGAATTTTGATTATTGATTGTTCTTATCTTTTAAAGTTCGTATCGAGAATTATCATGATCAACAAATTACGAATCTCGTGATAATCGGTCCGGTTACTTTACGAAGTAAGTGGGGATTACGAACTTGATGCTATCGGATGGTATTCAATCGATGAAACGATGCTTTTTACTAGTAGTTTGTATTAAAATAAGTGAAGGAATGTACAACTAGCAGTCGAATATTCGTGCAGATTAAAGAAAAATCTCTGTTTCTGACTGAATTGTCATGTTCAAGCGTATACTGAGATAGTCAGTATTGAGCATGATATCGATGTGTCATCGGCCATTATACAAGTGTCAGAACGATAGATAGCTAATAGTAATATGTTTTGGAAGTTGATAAACAAAGTTCAGGTGAATATTTCTCATAATAACTTCGAATTGATACTATAAGTTAATGGAGATTCTATAGAAACTTTGCCAGCTCACTACAAGGAACATAGGTTTCTGACTTAGTGTAATCAGCTTTTAACCAACAATAACTGTGGATCGATATAAAATTCTCAAAAGCAAACAAGGTTTTCTTTCTATGAACCGAGATAGTGATCAATACAGTTTTTTTATAAGAGACATCATTCTTTCAGGGATGAACTTTCGTTTTTCAAAAACCTAGGCTCATTATTCTAACTAGCAACTCTATCGAATTCTTTCTATTATTAGTCAGAGAACCGAGTTTATCTAGTTCTAGTTGAGTCGTAAGAAATAATTTTGTTTTCCATTCATTGCTTTTTCATTCTATAGCTACACTAATCTGTGACAGAAGTTGATCCGACCGGGAAGCAGTGTCTCCGTTCACTTTTCTAATACGAACTACACAGTTGCTGAAAACATACAAAAAACAATTAGACAAATTTTCGGCTACATTAATAGTAATCTTTTGTGGTACTAATGATACTACTTATTTCTAAATTAATTGAACAATATGTGACATTCATTTTATGTTTTTTATTGAATGAATATCTATGCTATGTGCTTATATTTTTATCTTTTAGCCCACCACGAATATGATTTTCAAACTTTGATCTATATCGATAAACAATTTATTGATCTATAATTTTGTCTTCAAAATACTTGTCATGCATATCATATGTTAATCGGTTAATTATTTTTCGTCTGTCTGTCTGTCAACATTATTTGTGTAGGAACTGACTTTTCTCTCTCTCTCTCTCTCTCTATATATATATATATATATATATACATATATTCTGCATGTCTATTCGACACTGGCTATGCTTTATTTCGTTTCTGCCTTTGTTCGATATATAATTGCGTATATACTAATTATAATGATGAATATGATATGTTGTATTTCAGTATTATTTTCTTTTACTATTATTGAAAATGCCACGATCCAGAAGTGCGACGCCTTCACCCCGGCGTTCTCGCTCACCTTTATCGGATCATGACAGTGGTGATGAACATAAAAGTGAATATCGTGTTCATATTGCTGAATTAACACCAGGTATTCAAGAAAGTGACATACGAAAACTATTTCAACGTTTTGGTACCATTCTCGAAGTTTGGGTTGCTAGTGCATCCTGTTTTGCGTTTGTGGTTTACAAATATAAAGAGGATGCTCAAAAGGCTATTGATCGTATGGATGGAAGGTATGATATGAAAGAGAGAAACTAATCTTAAACAAGAAGATTGCTATTGGATTAAGATCACATGGGGATAATCGTTTAAAAGTAACGTGGGCTCGACCAAGAACACGAAATCGTTCTCATCGGCATGATCCAAATATGCGTTGTTATAAATGTGGAGCACGTGGACATTTTAGGTGAGTAATCTATGAAAGTTTTGTTCTGGTTATATATTACTCTGACAAAAATCAATAGCAAGACAAGTTGTAATAAATCTATTCTATTTTTCAATTTAGTCGTGAATGTGATGGTCAAATGACAGAAAGACGTTCATCAAATCGTCGTGATGATAACTATGGTTCATATTCATCATCAAACTATAATCAGTATTCGAGGTATAGTTGGCTACTAATATTGAATGACAAGATGCCTATATAATTTGGTTCATAATATATGAATGCATAAACGTATACATAACTGGTACTACGGAATATATCTTTCTGGATATATAACGAAATCCGCAGACTGTTATAAATAGGATAGATAAAAAGGAACATAAAAAGATCGAAGTATCTATACATGATGTAGACTGTAAAATTTTTGTTTGGGATTTGGTTGCTCTGGACGCTATTTGTTGTTGTGGAAGACCGATATATAAAAATAAGCATGACGATGGAAATGGATTCATGTGGAACTTTAGGTCTCGTTCACCATATGCAACGGCAACATTACCACCACCGACATATTTTCGTCATGGGATGCCGATGTATCCGTCGTTTTCGCGGCGTTATGATCCTAGTATTGATGGGTATTTTCCACCACCGGACAGATCAAATGATCAAGAATATCGTTATCGAGATCGTACGACACGACTAACACCACCATCAGCAAGAGCCAGATACAACCGCCGGTAATAAGAAAGATATGTTAAGCAACTTATTTTTGATTCGATTAGTAGATAATCAATGGTGGCATCATTCATGTTTATTTGATTCTAAAACAAAACCCCGGTAAGTTCTTTTCTTGTTCACAAAGACTGCTGTCATGCGATTACAATTAATTTAGGAAAAAAGAAACTCAACGAATTATTTGACTTATAGACCAGATATGTGATATTACACTAATCTAGAAATTTTCCTCTTTTTTTCTCTCGTAATTATTGCACTATTTCTTATGCGTTTTTCTTTGTTAGTTTCATGATCAATATTTGTATTGTAACACTTGTAGGATGCGTTTTCTTTTTCTTCTGCTTTCATATTAATTTGATGGACAATGTTTCAAGTTTTTGTGCATACATTTTAATTGGTAAATGTAGCTGTCTTTCATGTATTGTGACTGATTTCTCTTACGATACCATTAGTGTTGAAAAGAACAAATCATTTGTTGTGTGAAGCTTTATTGTCAACTTGAATGCGTTTCTGTTGTGATTGTGAATCGTTTTCTAAATACTTTATTCCTTGATATTTATTGACAATGAAAAACGTATTTGGAAAGAATATCTTGTGATAGCTAACTGTCGTTTTATTATTCAGATATAAACATAATGTCAGCAAGTACAGAAGCAAGCGCTATCGCTGAATTCTTCAAAAGAAAATCAGTATTTATTACTGGTGCGACAGGATTCATCGGAAAACAATTAGTTGAAAAACTCGTTCGATCATGTCCAGGTAGAAAATAAATATTATATTGTATGGCTCTCAAAATAGGAGTTTCCTCTCATGTTAATTTAGATATTGAACATATCTATATTCTTGTTCGACCGAAACGAGGTCGTAATGTAATCGATCGAGTTAAAGAATTAATAGAAAGTCCTGTAAGTCTGCTTTCTTTTTTTCTCCACGAAATAATATTAGCTATTCATTGAATCCTATTCACAGTTATTTAATCCTGCACGATCTGTAAATCCGAATTTTGAAAAGAAAATCATAGCTTTACAAGGTGATATACTGGATCCAAATCTTGGTCTTAATGCCACTGATGAATCGATATTAATTGAAAACTGCCATATAGTTTTTCATTCTGCAGCAACGATTCGTTTTCAGGAACCTCTTCGGTATTGAAGTAGAAGAACAAAATCAAAGGATTATTCAAATATGATTCTTTTTTTCCCTTTAGACTAGCTGTTCAAATGAATGTTGCATCAGTTGTCAAAATGCTTGCTCTATGTCATAAAATGAAGAAGCTACAAGTAAGTTTGAAAAAAAGTACAAAAAATGTGCCTAAGTATTATTGAGGTCTATGTTAAGCTTGAGATGTTAAATATCATTATGCTTCAAACACACTTTTAAGCGAAATTTCACTCAACATTGTTTCGTTTAGTACAGTTTGTTTGGGACGAATATCCGATTTATTGAATTCTTATATTTTTGACTAATATTTATTGAAAAAAAAAAGAAAATTATACTACATTTGGAATCAGTGGAGAATAACGAATCAATTTAATTGAATTGAAAACTTTCTAGTTCGATTTTGAGCAGTCAACCGAAGCAATATGAATTTCATAAGTTAAAACTTATTTTACAATGAAAGACATGTTTTGATCTCGAAGATATTAAACCAAGATAGAACACATATTTGCTAAACTATGCCCATGAAATTATTTCTACACATGAATTTTTTGTTTGATCGAAACGAGACGCGTTAGATAGTGTTGTTTGAGAAAAGAAATGCTTAATTTTTCTATTCGCCCGACTGAACTTTGTAGGATATGAGTAACAATTTAAGAAATATGAAGAATAAGAAAATCAGTTTCTTTTTGTTTTTCACCGAAAATATTCTTAAGCTTTTGAAGTGACTTGCATATAGACTACAAGTAATCAATGAGCCGATTTAATTTTGATTCCATCTTTCTTTTCTTTTCTTTCTTAGTCTGTTGTTCATGTATCGACAGCCTATGCAAATTGTAATCGGAACACTGTAGCCGAAATAATTTATCCACCACCAATGCAACCATCAAAATTATTAGATGCTAGTGAATGGATGGATGATCAAGTATTAGATGTTTTAACCAATAAAATAATTAATGATAGACCTAATACGTATACGTTTACAAAAGCACTTGCTGAATGTGTTATATCTCAGGAGGCAAAAGATCTTCCGTTAGCCATTATACGTCCATCGATCGTTGGTTGTTCATGGCGTGAACCAATGCCAGTAGAGTTTATTTATAAACAAATAGTTGAATAGTATAATTTAAAAAAATCATTTTCATTTTTAATAGGGTTGGATTGATAATTTCAATGGTCCCAGTGGATTGATTGTTGCAGTACGAGCAATTGTTTCTTTTTTGATAAAGTAAAAGAAGCCTTTTTTTAATATTCAGGCAAGTAAAGGTATGCTTCGAACAATGCTGGGAAGTAGTCACGCAATCGCTGATATTGTTCCAGTGGATGTTTGTGTAAATATGATGATTGCTATTGCATGGCACACAGGAGTAAAACAGTATGCATAACTTTGATAATAAAATTTTTCGCTTGATCAAAAAGAAAAAGCTCATGTGATTTATTCTAGTCCGAAAAACATTCCTGTCTATCACTGCTGTACAGGTCATTTGGGTACACTAACATGGGATAAAATGATTGAACATGGTTTGTTTCATCTTCAAACAATAGCTATGGAAAATTGTCTCACGTCTCCTTGTATAAAATTTACTGATAATAGGTAAATGGAAAAGATTTCATTGAGAAAAGTAGTGAATTTTCTAAAAACAAACAAATAAACAACAACAACAACAATAATATTTCTATGCATTGAAATAGGTTGCGATTTTTTTGTCTTCGAATTTTACAAGAAGTACTTCCTGCATTTTTACTTGATTGCTATTTACGTTTAATTGGTCGCAAGCCAATGTAGGTGTCAGAACTTTGTTAGGAACTGTATTAGCAAAGATTAAAACATGTTCTCAATGTTTTAGGTTTTCCAAAATCTGTGATAAAATTTATAAAAATATTCAAACACTTAATTTTTTTACTTCACGATCATGGGTTTTTCCGAACGATAATAGTATTCTACTACAAAACGATATGAGTGATATTGATAAACAAGTAAGTTAGATACATGTGTCGCATCTCACTAGAAATAAATATTTGTTTATGATTTCATTTAGAAGATAAAATTTTTTCCACTATCGAAGAAAAATAAAAGATTCCTATTCTGTATGAAGTTAGTTCGTAGAATTGCTTCGATGAGATAACGAATAGAAAGTATTTTCTAGTTTTTTAATGGTTATTTAAATATAGAAGATTAAAAAGAAATGCATACGGAAAAGAAGACATTCGAAAGTTATCTGATGAACGAATATTCCCAACTTCTTGATCTCTTTCTCTTAAACAATCATCGGATTGGCAAGTATCAGTTATACTGATTGCTGCTACAACTATGCCAACTATTTTCACGTTGTTATCTGCTGTTTTCTTTTTAGCATATAAAAAAGCAAGCTTTTCATATTCACAAACAGAAACGTAAAACTAAGGATTCGACTATCAAGGTCATGCAATATGTTAGTCCGTACGGATGGATGGAGAATGATTCCTTTCAATGAAAGATTGGTTGTCTACAATATCACCGCATGGAAACCTGTCGAGATTACTCCTGGTCATATTCATTATTTGCATAGCTACTAGTCTTGTGTAAATTAACCTACGCTGTATTAACGATTCCTAGAATGAAAAACTTCGCTTGAATAAGAAACGATTCTAATAGAATTCACTGGTTTCAATGAATCACTATTTTTAATTATGTTCTTCATTGACCTAGTTAAGTCAACAATTTCTATCGAAAGTTTACTTTCCAAGCGATTGCTCTTATTATCGAACAACCTTCGCATCGGATTTGCCACCATGTAACATGAGTACTATGTTAATTGTCATTTCATGTCAATAACGATGTGGTGCTCATTTCAAACCCAAATCAGTGCTCTCTTAATTTAAAATGTATTTGCGTTGGGTAACACAGTTAGAGCTAGAAATGAATAAATTCTATCTAATCCCGATAGGAAGACTATAGTGAAAGGATATATTGTCATAGAAGCAACATCGTATGTATAGAACAGTGTTTCCAACAATGCTCTTAGATTGACTTCGAATTTTAAGACAAAGTGAGAACTGTTTGAAGAAAATAGTCATAAATTAAAAAGAACTAACTTGACCGAGTCGTTCGAATCATCTAATTTGATAATGATGAAGCTGAAGTTAGAATACTTTAACACGATACTCAATGATTGAGATACTTGAACTTCGAAAAACATTTTTTTATCAAAGTCAGCAGGATACTTTTCTTGAAGCATCATTCACAACCGTATCCCTTATAATCGGTCAAAAGCGATCAATAGTTTCATCATGAGTTCATGATCTTCATCGTTAATCTCTACATACACTCCTAGATAAGTGCATCATCACAACTCAAGCTCTGAGGTTCGCATGGATATAGAGATCTACAACAGAGCTTTTTGATTTTCAAACTGTCATTAGACAATAAATTATCGTTAGCATCTTTTAGTAAAATGTGCAGAAAAAAGAATATTCTCACAGCTAGGATAGTTCAGTATTAAATGGATAGCTACAGTTGTCTGTTTATGAATAGTAGAGAAAGATGAAGTCTATATTGAGTCTGACACCAGCAATAGATTTCTATTTAATTTTGATTAAAATAAAAACTGTCAAAGCAGCATATGTGGGATTAAGATGTGAAATACCTAACAACTGCTATTGCCAAGTACAACAGTTTGTGCATGATTCTATTGCTTTTTGAATGTATTTTTCAACTGCTGCTTGTTTGTCGGTATATGCATCAGCGAATCGGTTTCTACATATTAGACAATAGCATTGCTAATGTAAAGTCGTTGATCGAACATGAAGAGAGTATTCTTCTACAAGGTACGAAAGAGTAGCGTATCTAATATTTTTTGACTACGATTCTACGATCAAATTAGAATGCGTTCGAGAAACTCTAGTCATTCATGATTTTACAAATTCAGAAGTCAAGATGATTTGTAATATTCTTCTGCAATTGACTTCATATTACTATTGATATTTGTTTAGACATTTAATTTCGATTTAAAAGAACTTGACTGGTCTCAATATTGGCGTGGATACGTTTTAGGTGCTAAACAATTTTTACTTCGCGAAGATCTATCTCATATGCCTCAATGTCTTAAACGAAATGAAAGGTAAATATTTAGTCAACAATTATACGCACTAATTTTTGCTTATTTCCTTGTTAGATTAAGACGCTTACAAAATTTCCTTTGGTTTACTTCGATTGCTTTGATTGTTAAAATTGTCTTCTTTAAATCATTCAAATTTCATCGAATGTTAATTATTTTTCTTCGTTTAATTTTTTCCGTCCTTTCGACAATAACAGCGAAACTCGGTTTTCATAGAAAATAGAATCATACTGATTGTTTGATTTTTCGAGTTTTGTTTTTATCGAAATATATAAATGACAAAAATATAAATGTATGTACGCATACGTTTATATAAACACATAAGACAAATCTAATAGAACAAAGCAGGCACACACAAGTATGAAATCATCTAGATAAATCTATTAGAACAAACAAGTAAACAAAGAAAAAAAGAATGACATAAAATCATTTTTTTTGTAATAATGCTTTAAATTTTTGTTTCATAATAGTTTCCGATATTGAGAATAAATTTTCTTGTTCAGTTTTACATGAATCAGACACAAAATAATCAAAAATAGGTTGAGAAGGAATTATTTTCGATGACATATAAGAAAAAGTTGAAGATGATATCGGAACGATGCAATCGTCGTTATTCGTAGATTTTACTGACGAATCTTCATTGTAATCAAATAATTTTTCTAATATCACAGGCATATTAAGATTTTGTTTTAACGGTACAATAGAACCATTTTTTCGAATGAAATGATGTCGACGTTTTCTTACAGGTGAGTGTCCAGGAGAAAAACGTCGTTTTAATTCGTCACTAGTTAAAAGTTTGGATTGATGAAAAAGTTGAGAACATGATAGATGACTCGATGGTGATTCATACGTGACATTAGATCGAGGAGGTGTTGAATAACCTAAAAGAACATACTTTTTATTTAAATTGAAGATAATACACATGCTTAATGAAATACGATTGAAGTATCAAAAAAGAATCTTTCAGATATTGAAAAAACTTGCTTTTTCTTAAAAAAAAAAGTTTTTATTCTGTTGCGAGCGATGAATATTTCATTTTCAAACCTCGATAAATATTGAAATAGTACGAATTGATGTATTATAATACAACATGCTTGCTCATCAGAAAGAACGATTTCATAGGCATTGAAAATAGTAGAATCAATGCTGTTTAGCTTACTAATTCAGATTCGACTAAAACAAAACTCCTATCGGATTCGGACTGTTGCATGAGTTCGTGATTGAATTAATTTAATTCAAGAGAACTTCTTTAATTCTAAAGGGTATGATTGCTACCGTCTCTGATGATTCTCATTGATAATTTTTCTATTAACACTGGCATTTTTTGTCTGAAATTAAAAATCTGTCAAAATATTCTAGGATGTTGAAGCGACACTCAGACTGTAGGAAAACATTTGGTAGCATTCGTTATCTTACAAGAAACATTTGAGAAAACTGACTATAAAAGATACTCGATAAAAACAATCTATCTTCATTTTTCGTGTATTCAAGACATGAATATTTCAAATAAACAGGTCAATAATTTTCTCTCTTAATATTCGTTGTTACAAAACACACACACACAAAATAAAAAATTTATAAAGATATAGTAGCTCGTCTGTCAAATTGTCACTTGGTATCATTTTAACACAGCTTAGTGTTGACCGAGTTTACATTTACATGACTCATAGTTACTCTGATCAATCTACGATGCTCGTTTCGGTTGACAATAATCTTTTGCTGAAATTTACAATTGAAAAGTTCGAAGATGAATTTTGATGGTGCACTTTAATTGTTGGTTGTCAACAAAAAGCGAACAATCTTATGGATATATAAATTGTATTTTCAGGGCAAAAGAGAGTTGAAATTATTTACTTTCCGTGACGTTATGATTCTACAGTAAGAGAAAGAAACTTGTCGTAGCTGGTTTTCATCGGCATGACACAATACAAACATAAACTGAGATCACTTTGAGAAAAGGGCATCGGCATTTCGTTCCACAATCAGTATTTTTGCAGACACAAGATTTCTCTGAAATAGTGTCGGTTGAATAATGGCTAATTTGTCTTATTTCGCTTAATGATTGTACCGCTGAGAATAATAGTTTAACCATGGTTTTTTTTGGTCTACTGAAAACAACATCGTTTTTCATGAGAAAGAAATAGATAAAATTCTCCGTGTCTCAAAATTTTCATTTCGATAAAAATGAGATGCCGTGTCATAGAAATAAAGTTCAGTTAACACATTTTTGATTGTATATCTCGACAGAAAATAACGTATTTTATCAAATATATACGATATGATCATCACCAGAACGATTGGCTATAGTAAACTAGCATTGGTCATTGTCAGAATACATTGAAATAATTCAAATTTCAACTATCTACATCGGATCACCTTGAAGATATTATTGTTCACTTCTAAAGTTGATTCACAATTTTTCTCATCAATATTGAAAGGTACAAGAAGCGATGAAAGCTTCAGAAATAAATCGAACAATTCATACTAGACTTTCTGCACTCCTATATTCCTGATTTCATTAATTGACAAAAAAAAGTTATCTAACTAATTAATTTTCTCTGCTATATGATACTTATATGATTTGTGTAGGCGAGTTCTCAGTACCAAACAATCATACTTTTGATTAGATCTTTCTATGAATTGAATTTTTCGTTTAACCTAAACGTTAATCGTATCTTTTTCTCGTTCGTGACCTTATGTTGGTAGAAAGTTTGACTTTTACTATAAATCTCGATTGCAAAAGATTGTTTTTCGTACTAACCTTGCATGGTAGATTGATGGATCTCTGACGAAAGATGAGATGAAGATTCCATGAGGGAGTGATTGAAAATTTAGCACAGGAAAGAATTAACGGTTAATTTAAATACCATCGAATATTCGTTTTTTTTCTCGTCTCCACGTGTTCAGTTCAATTAACAGATGATGGATGAATCATGAAGCTTGTGGTTTACCTGCTTTTCAGAATCAAAGTGAACAATACAGTTCTATTGTTCATCAAAATTTAGATCAAAATTTACTATTTAAACTTTTGTCGCATGAAAAAATTTCACACACTACTCCGACGAAAACTGCCCTCTATCAGAATAGAATTCACGTATTTTAATTCATATCTGATATTGTTGAAAAGGAATTCGTGATGGAGTTTTTACTTTTTCATCTATATATAAAATAGAGTAGTCCTATAAATACTAGATAAGCAACAATGAAATATCAATTCATAGTTATTACATGACTTGATAGTTGACGAGGAAAATGATTCTCTTTACCAATATTTGTCTGTAGCGTGACTGTATTCCGAAAGAGTCTTTTGGCCGTATACATGGGATAAATATAGTAAACTTTGATGAATTTGAGAATAAAGTACTATCGAAAATCTTCAACTCCCTTTGGAGAAAAAGCATTTCTTAAAGACAATTTTCCTGTGTTTTTCACTTTTTGTACTCGAAAATGATTTCCGTTCTAACTGAGAATCATGATCTTTCGTTTAAGATGAAGTATTTGTTAATCAAGATTATTCAGAAATGAATTTCGACGACAATTCAGATTAGTTTTCTCACATATGTATAAAAGAAACTTTTAATTGATGAATTTCAATTCAAAAGAGTATTATCATATGTTGAGTTCAGCCAATGCGAAATCTAGTTCTATTATTGTAAAATTAAACATATACGATACACTATCTGCTACTTGAAACTCTTCGAAATTTTGATTAGATGTATAAGAATTTATTTCTTTATTTTCTTTTTGACACGACGCATTTCTCAACCATACGTGTTCTTGTAAGTAGACGCCATCTGTTAAGTAAATATAATGTATGTGATTTGCTGAAATTAATAGCAAAACTATGGATCGATAAATTATCCAAGGCCTATCGTTGTCGTTGTAAAGAAACAGAAGAGAAAGAAAAAAATAATAATTTTGTTGGCTTTCAGTATTTTCGCTCAAGTATTTATTTTTTCATGGCTCTAGCTGCACAACAATCATTATTAGATGAATTGATGGGCAAAGGTCGGAATGCAGCGAAAGGCGAAAAAATTCACAAATATCGTTTCGACGATCCAAATGTACGCACAGTATTTCGTGTTCGTAGGAATTTATAGGTAATAATTTTTTTACCTTTTTCTTTTAGGTTTGTAAATACATGCTTGTTGATTTTTGTCCACATGATTTATTTGTGAATACTCGACAAGATCTAGGTATTGATCTTGATTGTTTTGAAACTTTGCTGTCGTTTTCGTATTATTTTATAGGACCCTGTGATAAAATTCATGATATTAGTCTTCAACAAGAGTGAGTACAATATTATTTTCCTTAACATGTATACGAAGAATTTCTGTAATTTTAGTTATCAAAAGAGTTCACGTTATGGAAAACTTGGTTACGAAGATGACTATGGTAACAATAAATCCTTCTTAGAAGTTCTTTTGTTTTTTCTTCAATCGATGCATGTTTTTTCTTAGAACGTTTTCTCAAGTCGTTAATATCCGACGTTGAACGACGTATTAAACGTGGACAAGAACGTCTTCGCATAACTCAAGGTGATCCCAATGCTGATAATGATCCGCACAGTCATAAGGTAATTAGACACGAATTTAAACTCATTCATTTGAAAAATATTTAACTTCAATAAATTTGAGTTTGTACATGTCCTACTGGATTAATCAAAAATTGTTATCTATAATTGAGGATCTTCTTTCTTTTTCTTTTTCTTTTAATACATATACCCAAGAGATACTCTTTTATCAATTTAATGACTAGTGCTAGAATTCTAAGTTTTGTTTTCATTTGTTTCGATATGAATTTTATTTTCTTTTTTCTTTGTATGTTTAGAATGAAACTATCAATAAAATAAAATCACTCGAAGAAAATATCACATCACACGTTTTAAAGTCTGAACAACTTGGAAACGATTGTCGAATCGATGAAGCACAACAAGTTTTGAATGAATGCGAAGCAATGAGAGAAGAAAAGAAAAGACTCGAAACGGTTTGTTTGAAAAAGTTATTTTCAGTTTTATTTTCAAACTTAAAATCATTCTCCTTTCTTGTAGCAATTAGCTGAAGAACAAGCCAATGCAGATATGAATAAAGCTATGGAAGTATGCACTGTGTGTGGATCATTTCTTATTGTTGGTGATATACAAAGTCGTCTTGATGAACATAATAGTGGAAAACAGCATGCGGGTTACGCAAAAATTAGAGCAACACTTGAAGATTTAATTGTAAGTCCATTTTCATTCGTAGATACATACAATACTAACATATTTAAGGTATTCATAATTCAATGGATACTGAGCACGTGTAACGCCGTCTGAGATTCAATACTTATTCTCAATTATCTGAAAAGATGACAAAGAATAGAAAGTGAATAGAGAGTCAAATTTTCGCAATGAGTTGCAATAGAATTGTCGATTGTGAAGTGAAAACTAATGCATTTATTGCAGACTGTAAAACAGAGAAAATCTCTCGCTCTTAGAGAGATAGATTTGAAGGTCGAGTTCATTTGGTACCTTGTTGCAAATCAACAAACAAATATTTATAGAACCACGATAAATATTCGATTGTCATAGATAAAAATGTATTGTAGAGTTATCAAGTACATTTGTTAGAATTATTCTAAAAACATGTTCTGAATTATGAAAATCAATGAAAAAATATCAAAACCATGGATAAAATCCACCGACCACACTATTTTGCAGACTAGGTTAGAAATGAAAACTTTAAAGGAGAAGTTAGTATTTTTGAAAGTATTTTTCAATAATAAGGCGATTAAAATCTGCGGTTGAACCCGTTTAAAAGAGAGAACAGGAAACTATTTCAAAGCATATGTGCAAGTTTTTCTGAGAATTCATTCTGTATTAAAGTGAACTACGATCTTATGAGTTACGAACACCATAGAATCGTTAACTCAACATCGAAAATTTATGTAAGGCCGTTGTTGTCAAGCCTAGCCAATCATGAGTCATAAATAATTTTGTACTTTGTACCGCTATTTTTTTCTCACAAAAAATAAAGATTTTTTTATTTGTTTGTTTTTGACAAGAAAAGTTCAACAAGTGCACGTATGAAAAAAACCATATTTTAGAAAAATTTTCTTATATGATCTGAAGAAAATTTGTGAGAGAAATCTCGTTTATGGGTTTAGATACAGTTTATTTTACTTCTTGTTTCAATGAAAAATTACCTAGAAAAACTATTTATCTTTCGTTTATTTTGTAATAGATATTAGAACTATTGGATAAAGACTCGAAATAATCATTCTCAGGACTACAAACCATTGAACGAATTTTGCATTTCAGACAGATCTTAATGATTAATAGTAAATTTCGTGCTTGCCTTTAACGTTTAAGAAATTGTCATAGCAGTAGCAGTTGTCACAGAGGTATCATGCAATAATGCGATCTATCTCGACGTACTGCTATATATTCACATGAATGTGTTCGAGGATGGAAAAATGAGTAAGGTGGCTAGTACATTCCATAATTTTCCTGTACCTCAGAAGCACTTGCATAACATTCCAAAAGGTCTCTGTTCCGAAAGTCAACTATTTTAAAACTTACACATTCGAAATTTTAATAAATTAGCAACTTTGTCTCTAATGATATTGTGTTCTCTAATATACTCATATGTGTTGTCTAAAAAAATCAAGGTCATAGTGGTTAGAGAAGTATCAATTTTCATAAAAGATACCTGTGGCCTCTTATTTCACGGCAATTTTCCACTAAAAGGAATACTTCATTAGCTAGTCTAACCAGCTTTGTTTTCGTCATGAGACAAATGAAAGTTTTGTATTATACTCAGCTGTTATTGTCTTAATATAAAAATGTCCTTGTCGACCTTTACACCTTTGGAACAAATATTTTTTGTACGAGACGTGCATTAATACAGAACGATCAAGGTTGTCAGTTTGAAATTGTGGAATCAAGTCGGTAGTATTTGTACGTACAGTTTTTAACGAATATGACCAGTCGATTTTCAGAGTCATTTTCTTACTGTTTAAAAGTAATAGTAGGTTACATTAGAAGAAGCATACTTGTTTGATTATTGATTCAAAGCTTTGAGATCTCGTTGAGCTATAAGACCTTAGACAAGTGAATTTTGTTTTAAAAAGGCTCCATTACATAAATATTTGATTAGTTACATTTATTGACGAGCACAGTTTTACAGCGAGAGAAATGAAAAGTTCTTTGAATCATAGTTTCGACGATAGTAGAGCTTGTATGCCATGAATATGGTACTAACGCTTGCGGTGAAGAATGTATATTACTAAGCAAAGAATTGCTTTGCAACATGCATAAACTTTAATCGTCGTTTCGATATGATGAATATCATCAATATTTTTGATAATCGACAGTTGAAAGATGTTCTCAGAAATGATGATAGCAGTCACATTAGTAAATATTTCATCACTTGTCGCAGTGTCTAAATGAGTTTCAATTGACTTCATGATGGACGATGAATGCTCGACAGTAGCGACCGGATTACGATCTTTTAATTAACCTGAGAAGAGCACATGATGATTTCGATTGCTTGAATTAGGGAATTTTTATATTACAACTAATCATGTTGCATATATACAATCATATGAAAGTTTCTATTTCAATGAGCTAAGTTATCTCTTGATAAAATGCTAGAGAACGATCGAAGTTTTTCTGATATTTTTGACATTTGAGAGGAAAAGTTCACTTTATTTGTACAAACCATAACTTTTTTAATGTTCGATCTAGCAATACAAAGTCCTTTGCCTCTAACTAATACGATAGAAGTGTGCCCTTGACAAGTACACTGATAATGATGGTAGAAGCTCGATTAACACATATAGAAGAAAAAGCAATATGTAGCTAGCGTCTCTCTTCCTACCATTCTTCTATTCTATGTTTAATATGAGTTGGTTATTAAGAACCTTTGTGACATATTTCTGATAACTATTTTCTGAAAAATTATCCGTCTAATAGTCCTTTTCATGAATCATACAGTAGATGAAGCCATTTTAATTAAGAAGTATCTTACACGATTGTGAAATAAATCATTACAAAAACAATGATCAGTATAAAGGCATAGTTTGCATCAAGCATTCAACATAGAAGTCGATAGAAGCCAATGAAAAAAAATTTCAAATTCATAATCCAACCTTTTCTTCACGACGGATCCATAAGATTCAATGCCTGCTCTGTAAACGTTTCGGTACTTAAAAAGACGAACATATCTCATACATAGTAGTATGAATTAAATAGTTCTATGTTTGTATATACGTGTTAGATTAGTCATAGTACGAGGAAAAGCAAAATGATTCATAAGGCTCTATGATAGGTATAATTATCGTATTTACTAAATTGAAATATTGGTTTCAAACCTAGTCAACCAATTCAGATACAGTTTCAAGGATTCCTTCAAATGTTTTCTGGTGTGTATGATAGATGATCGTAAAAGTAGTACCTTACCATTCACGTTTGAGTAGTTTTGAACATCGCTGACTCTTCTCTATTCATATACCTTCGAACTCTCAGTTGTTAGATTCTGTTAGCATTAGATGTAGACTCAACATACTCGAAACGAAAATCTTCTGTTTTGCCCTACGTCTGTTTTATTTTACAAATCGACAGAGACCGATTTTGATAAAGGCTGTACTCGAACATGAACCAAATTATCCATAGACCGAAGTTTCGACTGCTACTGCTGTCACAATAATCAAAAAAAAGAAGCGCTTGAATTCAGCGCATGCTTTGCTTGAGATTTTCTACATTAAGTCATCAATCGAAAAGCCTTTCATGATATAGACTAAATGATGAATGATCAGAGAACTTTTTCATGTAATTTTTCGCACGTTCATCACTCCAGTAATGATTCCCAGTCGAATTCGAGTGTATTCTCTTCGAGCTTGAGCTTGGAAATAGCCTATCATTTGATGAAATGATTTTTTTTCTTCAAAATTTGAACAGATCAGTCAAGGAAAACACCACATTTCCATTTCCATTATCGTAATTCAACATTCAAAATTACGATTTATATGTGTATATATGTTTATCATTTTTTATTGATTCTAGACTAGTCTAGAAAACATTCTGTTTGAGTGTATTTTTGGCACGGCTAAATTATTCTCTTCTTTTATAATCGAATATTTGGGCAAAAATCCAGTTTAGAGAATTGTCGTTGTTAAATAAGGATTCAATCTAAAATAGCTGACTGACTTCAAATATTTTTCGTATATTTGACACTGAACTTGACTTTTTCCTGATCATAAAAAGCAACGCAGTTGTCTTAAATATTTCAAAAATCTCTTCACTAGAGACGTGAAGAATTACGATTATTCGGAGTAGAACTGGAATTAAAGCGCGACTCCGTAGATATTTAATTACGGTCTATAGCTTTTGAATCATCGGGAATATTTCCCAGGAGCTTGAAACTAAATCTATTTGTTGCCTCGGAACATAGTCCGATCAACACTTGTGATTAACTGCCGTCTTCTAATGGATTGTCAATTTGAATTGATCTGTACTATAGGTACACGTAAGCAATACTGTTGTTTTTGTTTCATATTTTTAATTTGTAAAATAAATTGAAATTTATTTCATTCTAGCAAAGAAAAGCACAAATACTCGAAAAAGAACGAACTCGAAATGTACAAAAGCCAGAATCATCTAGTCGTAAACGAGTATGCATAAAAATTTTGAAAAATAATTCTTTCAAATAATTTTCTTTTCCCATGCTATGGTAGGATCGATCGGAATCAAAAGATGAAAAATCTAAACGGAATCATTCACCATCATCACACCATCATCATCATCGTGATAAAACCATTAAATCGAGTGAATCTTCCAGGTATATTTCCATGATAGGACAATGTTAGAAAATTTTCATCATCTTTCTTCTATTTTTTTAGCAGGGAAAAAAATGATCATCATCATCATCGGTCATCTCGACATGCAAATAGCTCTTCAACTAAAGAGCATCATTCACCATCATCAAATCATCGTCATCACCGTCGATAGAACTTCAAAGATTTCTTTTTTCTTGTTATCTTTTCAACAAATTAGGTATCTTACTTCAATCATCTATGTATATAAAAATAAGATAAAGTGAAAAAATTGACGAACAAAATCCACGTATATGTTTCTCATATTGATGAGAATATGCAAACAAAAAAGTGATACGATTTTAGATATGAACTCATCGAAAGATATCGATTTATTACTTAACCAATGTGAACATTATATGAATCAATATGATATTATGAATATAATCAAAGAGTGCTTACATAAACTGTGTACTAATCAGCCAGATAATCCAGTTCACTTTCTGAAGCAATACTTTTCTGGCGAACCATACGATCAGGTGAGATTCATTATCATGTTTAGGAAAAATAATACAACATAATTATAATAACCTCATTTCCATAGATGTCAGTAGGTGTTTTTTCTATGATAATGCATATGATTTGGAAATAGAAAATGAAAAGATCTTTGTCATTGCGCTCTGCTTCTCTAGTTAATGAATGGTTTAACTTTAAAATAAGAAAGTTTTCTAATACGCGACAAGATATATCAACTTTAATTGTTGTTGAAAGCCTTGCTATGCCAACTAAAGATCATAGAGTAGAGTAGTAGCCGTGACATCTTTTTTCTTTTCTGTGTTTATGCATGCAGCAACTGGCTCAGGATAAGCCAGTTATTTCTGTGCCCATTTTCTTCTTATGCTGTCAATCTTCTAAAGTATTCATAATAAACTTATTTACTAAATGATTTATTTCTGTAAACAATGTAACATTTAAATATCGAACGAGACCTTTTCTTTCCACTCAACATTGAAAGTAAATTATGAAATTTCACACTGTGGTGTGTAGTTTCACTTTGAATTGTCTAAGGAGCTGTATTTTTTTCCTACGTGAACTTCTCCTCAAAACCCGAGTGCAAATAATAGTTTCGTTACTTTGTGTTTCATTATGAAAAAAAAAATGTATCGAAAGTATCAAGAATTAAATTATATCATAAATGAAATCGTGCGTTTAATGTATCCTTTTAGAATATTTCAGACTACTGTAAACATCCGGTGCATAATTAGTTGATTCATTTCGATTATTTATTCTATCTTAAGAAAAGTAAGCCTAAGAGTAGTAAGTTCTAATTTAAGGCTTCATTCTAATATAATCCAGTGTTTTACACATATGATAAGATCGGAATCTCACTGAGACATGAGTTTATCTATTTCTCTGCGTTTAATTAATTATACTTTGTAGAATAAAAGAGTACAGCTACAGAATCTTTAGAAAAATGCAAACATTAGAAAAATTCCTTTGAATAAAGAGAAGTCGTATTCTATGGATTTCTTTTTCATTGCATCCGTCAGCGTAACAATTTCTTTTTATTATGCACGGTATGAAATTCTACGCCTTTGTATTTCACACTTATTAATATAAAAGGCACTTGGGGTAAAGATGAAAAAATGCATTTGATATTTTTTCTTATATCTACTGTTATTCATTTGTAAATTGAGAATTTGTTTTTCTTTTGTATTCCTTCGGAAAGGAAAACCAATTTGTAGGGATACATCAAAAACAAAAGTAAAACTATTTCTTAAAATATTTTTAATTCAATTTTAGAGTTCTATAATGACTGAAGAAAATACTGTAGAATTTCCAGTGATGGTAAAGAAACGTCGTGGAGCTGTATCATCGAAATCGTCGTCAGGGACAAGTGGAACAACTCCATATGTTCGAGAAATTGTTCAAAAAGATTATGCTACGATGTGTGCATTATCAGAAGCGATTAAAAAAAATATTCTATTTAGGTATTGCCATGAAACATGTGTCTATAAAATATAACTCTTCTTCTTCATTCTTCTCTCTATTTTTTGTGTCAAACAATTGCATTAATTTATCTACATTTTGATCATTGTTTTAGTCATTTGGACGAGAATGAACGTGCACAAATATTTGATGCCATGTTTCCTGAAATTCATCTTGCCGGTGATTCAATCATTCAACAAGGTGAAAAGGGCGAAAATTTCTACATTATAGATAAGGGTGAAGTCGATGTAAGTTAAATTTTAAAAAATACTCTCGAAATACGATATATGTTTTTGTTCGATTTCATCAATGATGAATAGGTTTATGTCAATGATGAACTTGTCACAAGTATTGGTGAATGTTCAAGCTTTGGTGAGCTTGCTCTTATTTATGGTACACCACGAGCAGCAACAGTAAAAGCCAAAACAGATGTGAAACTATGGTCACTATTGGGAGAAACCTATCGAAGAATATTAATGGACTCAACTATAAAAAAAAGAAAAATGTATGAAGAATTTTTAAGTAAAGTCTCCGTACTACGTAAGGAATTAAATATTTGACAATAATAGAATTAAATAAATGAATTTTAAATCAATTATTAAGAAACGCTTGACGAATGGGAACGTTTAACAGTAGCTGATTCACTTGAACCAATTCAATTCGAAGATGGTGACATTGTTGTGAAACAAGGTGATCCAGGTGATGATTTCTTTATTATTGTCGAGGTAAATTATTCGAAAAAAAATACATTCAATTAAATTTGTACAAGTATACCTATCAAAATGAAGATGTTGGATTTGACAGGTCCTTGTGAATTGAAGAGACGATTTCTTCATATTGTAGAGCTATTCATGAAGCGCCAAATGTCGTTTAGGATATGACATTGTCGTCAAGCTTTGATCTTATGAGATGCTATGTGTTTTCATCAATGGGTACTATACAGTGGGACGATATTTGGGAAGTTTTTAGTATCAACTTGTTAATGAATCAATGTAACCAAAACCTTTTTTTTTTGAAAATTGATTCACAACAGATTTAACTACTATCGTATCTTGTATATTGGACAACTTATCTGATTGCTTCATTTGTAGCCGACATAGAAGACTTGAGTAGTTAGCTTTTCTTTGTATTTTGATTTTGAAATATATTAGTACGTATGATGCTGTGACTCGGAGCACGAAAATATTTACGTGCAACTATTTCTAACATTGTACATTATCTACTAGTGTAACTTTTGAATTTTACTAGTTTCTATATATCAAGGTAACATAGTAAAATCGCTTGACAAGTACCCAACCAGGAAAAGCACTTTGTATACTCTATTTTATACTAGTTGTCGACAGATATTCTACTCAAGTAAACATTAACGTATGATACTCTTTACTTGTGATTTTGCAATTTTCAAGTCGTTATTAATTTAATGGCATTACGCTCGATAAGACGCTACCAATTAATAATAATACAGAGAAAAAAAAGGAACTATTTCGAAGCTCTTTAGTGAGTTCGTAAGATTAGAAGACTAAAAATTTAGTCTTGGTCACAAAAAGAAACGTATCCCTACCCATTAATAGAAAACGGATCGATTGATTTTTATGGAGTTAAAATTTTCATGGAAAAATAAATACTCAACAACAGGAGTCTTTCGTACAATTATGCAGATAGAAAACGAAAAATTCTACTGCTTTTTCAGTACTATATGATAATTCGATCATATTACTGTTCAATGAATTAACCAGAAAAAATGATAGGTTACAGTGATGTTTCATGCACAATTTTTGAGAAAATTTTATTTTAGTACATATCATCTTGTTCCACTCGACAGTATTGGGCGTTTTGTAATGTCCATACATAGAAAAATGTGACAGAGGATTCATAAATTAATCTGAGTAAGACAAACGAAAAAAGCATTTCAGTGGCTCTTTATACAAACGAAATACTGTGCTTGCACAATAACCATAGTACTTTAAGCATCGATCATTCTATGCACAGATTCTCATAAGGTCAATGTTTGCTGACAAGACAACTATTGACGTATTACGAAACGTGCGTCGAACAATTCTACAGTGGAATCGAGGTGTCTCCTTGATTCGCAGACAGTTGTCTGAATTCGGCAGAACTCATCATTTTGATGAAATTCCTAGTCTAGAAAAATATGCAAAAACTACTAAAAAGAAAATCTCTTTTTACAGGGCAATGGTATTGTCTATCAAAAAACATCAGAACTACCTCAAGCCATTGAAGTTGATACACTTGGTCCTGGAAATTATTTTGGTGAAATAGCTCTTCTCTGTAATCGACCTCGTGTTGCAACAGTCGTTGCTAAAGGTACATTAAAATGTGTTAAAATGGATCGTGCACGATTCGAACGTGTCCTTGGTCCCATACAAGATATACTGAAAAGAAATATTCCACGTTATAATTCGGTTATTCGTCTTGATCAATTGCGAGCAGCTGCAGCTGCTTCGAATAATAATTCGATGCATAATAATAATAATAATGATAATAATAATAAATCCAATGATGACGAACCTTTTCCTTAATTATTCTAACTCGAGTAATGGGCTTTTAAAAAAATATAATATTTATAGATCGCTCATGTCTATTAGAACTTATTCGTCGAATAATTTTGGTGTATTTAAATAGATTTCTATATTGTCTCACCTGTTTTGTAATTTTAAATTCAATTAGAAATCTCTATTTCTCTTTTACTGTTTCACTTTTGTGTTCTTTTTTATCGTACAATGTATAACATATCCATGAAACGTGAGAAGCACCAGGAGGGCATAAAAAATGATACGAAATGCATGAAAGAATACCAGTTAGTTGTTGCCACGTACGAAAGAACAACATAGACAACGCTTCTTTGTATCGATTTACAATGAAGTGTTTGTTTTTGCTGTGTATTTTACTGACTCTTCAAGTGATGTACTAAGACGAAAGGAACAACGTATCTTTTGATGGTAATGAGGCATAAGGTAGTCCTGTGTTAAATCATTATAATTTGAATTCATTTTCTTTTCTTTAGAGTAGCAGATCTAATCGTAAATTTTTCAAGTTAGTTTCTTCTTGATTTAAATACAATAGGCAATGCAGCAGAGGATCTTATTCCGTGAATTATCTTATTACTATGAGTAAATCAAATTTTACATGTAATATTTCTTATAACATAAATGGCATTTTTTATGTCTTCCTGACGATCATGATATTGGCTGTCTCTTGAATGCGTACGTCCTAATAATAATGCACCCGAACAAAATAGTCAATTATATTACCTGCCATGTCCCAGTCATTATGGTGAAATTGTTTCATTAAATTTCAAAACAGAATGTGAGAACATTGAATTACTCACTCGTTGCATTTCAATGTGTGTTCAACATATTGTTCGTAACTCATACGTATCATGTTCTGAAAATTAGCCAAAAAACTGACTGTATGTATGTATGAGATCATTTACGACGTAATCATATTTAAAGTATTAGCAAAGCATGAATACATATACAATCATACGAAGAGCATTGAGCTATTGGTTATACAACGTGCTATAAAATATATACTATAGTACTGTTACTATGTATTAAAAGCAGTTTCCATCAAATTATCCTCATAAGTTTTTTTTCTTTATTGGCTGTTCAATAACGTACAATGATGGTAAAAATCAAATTATAGATGTGGTTGGAAAATGAAATTACTCTTCATTAATAATAATTTTAAAATATTATCGATTAATGATTGATTGGTTTAAAAGCGTGGCCTATTTTTTAAAATGAAACCAAAAAGAATTGAAGACTAATAAGGCGAGATTTATCAGCACTAACAATAAGACTAGTCAATTCACGTTTACACGTGGTCGTAAAAACTTTTCTCATTGCTTGTTTAATACAATAGAATCAACAACGAAAAGTCAAAGTTTTATTTATTTTAATGATCAAAGTAATGCAGAAAAACAAAACTTAAATTCGAACTGTTAAGACTTTTCTATTTTCATTCAATCTATTTTGCTGTCAGTCACGGATTATATGAACAATAGAGGAATAATCTGAGTTTTTCTTCATATATTAATTAATAAAACTTTACACGCAGTGGTGTTTATTTTTCTAATTATTTTATTTCTGCATTTCTTCTAGACAATAGTTTAAAATAAAAAGTAATACGATGTTTCGAAGCTTATCTGTAGTACGTTTAATTAATGCTGGATTAAATCAAACACGTTTATTAACTGCAGCAAGTGCAAATACATTAAAAGTCAAAGAAGAAGTTAAACGCGAACGACAATTAGCATTACTTGGCGGTGGAAAAAAACGTATTGATGCACAACATAAAAAAGGTATGGAATCTCTTTTCTTCTATTTTTAACTTCAAAAGATTTACTTTCCTATTTGAACACTTGAAGGTAAATTAACGGCACGCGAAAGAATCGAAGTTTTACTTGATCCAGATTCATTTCGAGAATATGATATGTTTATGCAACATCGTTGCTCAGACTTCGGCATGGAAAAAGAAAAATATTATGGTGACTCAGTCATAACCGGTTCTGGACTTATCAATGGACGTCCTGTGTATGTATTTTCACAAGATTTTACTGTTTTTGGCGGTAGTTTATCAAGTGTTCATGCAGCAAAAATATGTAAAATAATGGACCAAGCTATGCTTGTTGGTGCACCAGTTATTGGTTTAAATGACAGTGGTGGTGCACGTATCCAAGAAGGTGTGGAGTCACTAGCTGGCTATGCTGATATTTTTCAACGTAATGTTATGGCAAGTGGTGTTATTCCACAGCTTTCTCTTATCATGGTAAGTCAAAGCAAAGGTTAATATTTGATAAATAAAAGAGCTCTTGATAAGTTAAGTTGATAAATATGTTTATGAAAAATATTTACGTTCTGCTAATTGAAAAAAAAAGATCTCTCGTCTATACTTTCGATAGAAAATGATCGTAAGAGAAGAACTTTGCTTTGTTACATGAGATTCAATTCAGAGTTCATTATTTTACCGATGAATTATTTTCTATTAACCAGTCATTTTACTCTTAGAACTGTATATGGTGCTTCGTTTTGTGCTGTTAGATGATTAAATATTTCAATCAAATCGTTTTTCATCTACTCACATGATACTGTGAACCGAGTCGTTCATCATTGATCAAATTTTCTGCGAGCCAAAACTTCTTATCATACGAAATATCGATTTAAAACAGATATACTTACATGTTTTCTAATTTATGTCATACTTTCTGAAATCTAGACAAATAATGCACCTACATTTTTAACCTAGGAAAGTCAACATATGAATTCTCGCTGTCAAAGAATGACAGAGATATTCATATTTAGACAGCTGAAGTTGTAAAACATGTTCTCTTCAAGTTGAGAGTGATATTATAATTGACTCTCTTAAAGTTCCATCGTAATAGGTTAAATGAAGATGACGTCTTGATGTGACAATCTAATTTAAAAAATATTCACCTGCTTTTTTAATCAATTGAAGTCAAACAAACGTAAAACTAGGCATGAATCGACAGATTCTCTCAAAAAGATGCCCGTATAAAATATGATTCCAGCATTTATTTCGTATTTCAATCGAAACCTAATCAACTCAACACGTAAAACGGTTTTGAATGATTCAGGTTTTGTTTTTTTAATAAAAGCGTTTTTTATTTATTTTCGGAAAACAGATAGTTGAAACGTCTTACTTAAAAAAGAAGTTTTTAAGTAGCAATCAACAAGTCACATTGTTACGAGCCCGTTGATTTAATACTTAGTTAAGAGTTCACCTATCGTGGCACCTCATATTGTATAAAGTTCAGTGTTTTACGGTAATGTTGACATAGAGGAACTATTCCAAAGCCCAAACCGACGAATATGTCTAAATGGCTATGGCATGATAAGCGTTTCACATCTCAAATTAGATATTATCCTTTTTTTTATCTGATCAATACGGATGAAGTTCGTATTTGAAATAGAACAAAACATTTTTTCATCACACAATAAAATGAAGCCATGAAAACCCAAGAAAATGTCTATAAAACACAAATTTATAATAACTGCTGTTTTCTCGGATCATTCGACTGTATAAAAATAAATTTAGAGTTGAAAGCACCGCACATACACGATGTTTCTATCTTGGACTAGGAGCAACATTAAAATGTCAAAGTTTGATAATCAATATTTACGACGCATTGAATTTCTAAACAAACGCCTATTTTTGAGAATATCTCTGATAGAGAATGCAGTACTCTGTGCAAATATCGTGTAAACTTATTATGTGCCAACAGAAGTAATCTATGAATCTGACCTCTTTTAAAAGTATTCATAACTGGCAATACTCTACATAATGCATATATTTCGAAATTAGAAATGATTAATCAATTGATGAACTTCATCTGTCGGCATAGACTTTTCAAAAGCAATATACTGCTTCAGACATACTGCTAGGTACTCTTTTAATTAATCTGTTTATAAAGATTCATGTTAGATTCAATATGAAATCCTTCTCAGATGTTCGTGGCAAACTAAGCTTAAGATTGTGTATCCTTTTTTACCCTCGACTCTTTGTTTCTTCTTTAGGGTCCTTGTGCTGGAGGTGCTGTCTATTCACCAGCATTAACAGATTTCATATTTATGGTTCGTCAAACATCATACTTATTCATAACGGGTCCCGATGTTGTTCAATCGGTAACAAATGAAACAGTGACACAAGAAGATTTGGGTGGAGCCAATCCTCATATGATGAAAAGTGGTGTAGCTCATGCTGCATTCGATAATGATATTGATACACTTTTACGTACCCGAGAACTTTTCAATTTCTTACCATTGTCCAATCGAGACGCTTCATCAGTCATTCGTCAATGCGACGATAATCCAGATCGGCTAGTTCATTCATTAGATACAGTTGTACCATTAGAATCAACTGCAGCTTATGATATGAAAGAAGTCGTAAGTAAAAAACAACAAGACAACAACATCCATTTCAATAATAAAAAACGAAAACCAATATACTCACCAAAACTAATTTTGTATTCTTCATAGATTTCTGCAATAGTCGATGGTGAAGATTTTTTCGAAATCATGCCTGAATTTGCTAAAAATATCATTATTGGTAAGCAACGATAAGAAAAAGAATTTTAATTTGTTGTATGAATTAATTGATTTCAATCATTCTATGTCTATAGGATTCGCTCGTATGAATGGTCAAACTGTTGGGATCGTTGCTAATCAACCGAAGGTAGCAGCTGGCTGCTTAGATATCAATTCATCTGTAAAAGGAGCTCGATTCGTTCGATTCTGCGATGCATTTAATATTCCTCTTATAACTTTTGTTGATGTTCCCGGTATGTTAAGTATAATTGATAAAGCGATAACAGTATCTATGAGAAAAGTTTGATTGGCCAGTAGTAAACTAAATGAATTCGTCAAGAAAGAACAATTCTTCTATCTAATAACATGCGTCGTATTGAGTTATAACAAAATGTTTTTGCCATGCAAAAAGCTTACAATCTGGTTTGGTTCTCTTTTTTCAAAGATAATACTATCATTACTACGACCATAGAAAACGATAAAGCTACCATGCAGCATTTCAGTCTGCGATAGAAGCACTACGTAAGATAACTATAATAATAGGTTGATGAAGTATTCACCTGTCAATCTAGAAACAGATTTGGTTCTGCAATAAAAATCTGCACACGCAATAAAAATATATGATCAATTTTTTTACAGGATTTTTACCTGGTACTGCTCAAGAACATAATGGTATTATTCGTCATGGTGCAAAACTTTTATTTGCTTATGCCGAAGCCACAGTTCCTAAGATAACGGTAATTACGCGCAAAGCTTATGGCGGTGCCTACGATGTCATGTCATCGAAACATCTCCGTGGAGATATGAATTATGCCTGGCCAACAGCTGAAGTAAACTAGCGGAATAGTTTTCGTGCACTAACAATTATGATCATTTGTTACTTTCTTTTCGTAGGTTGCTGTTATGGGTGCACAAGGTGCCGTTAAAATAATATTCCGTGGTGGTCACAGTGATGTTAAAGAACGAGAAGCAGAATATATTGATAAATTTGCAAATCCATTTCCGGCAGCTGTACGCGGATTCGTTGATGATATTATTGAACCCAACACAACCCGTCGACGTATTTGCCGTGATTTAGAAATATTCGCTCACAAAAAATTAACAAATCCAGCAAAGAAGCATGCAAATATTCCACTTTAAACTGCTCATTTTTATTTTTACCTATAGACACAACATATAGTTTATTGCTTAATTATTGTGCATTTAGTTGTCCTTTTTTCCCCGCTTTACTACTTATAAATCTCAAAATAATATAGTTAGAAACATCGGCAAAACATACATAAAATGTTTAAGAAACAAAAAAAAGTTGTTCACTATGCGAAGAATTTAACCTGGGATGCGAAGGATAAAATAGACAGATCACATTACAAATAATACAATATATAGATATGCTCTGTCGAATCAAACGGATTAAAACGTTGCACATTGTATACAAAGAACGTTGAGGATGATAGAAAAAAAATTAAATAACCAAAAACGAAAAATTGAACAACAAAAAGTTGATTATATCTGCCCCAATGTACAAAGAAACAACGTTTTGTTTTTTTTCCGTTAACAAAAACCACGGCACAAAATGGCAAATTCTGTTTTGTCTAAAAGTCCATCACCGTTTTTATCAGCTACATTAATCATTTCCTCGATGTCCTGTTTCGATAGTTTTTTTCCTGTTAAACGTTTCATAACTTTACGTAATTCTTTAGGTTCGATGAAACCATTTTTATCAAGATCGTAACAATTAAATAATGTTTCAACGTCGAATTCCATTTTTGGTACTGATAATAGTTTATAGTCTTCCGCTAAATTTGAATGAGTATCAGCTTCAATCGATGTTGTTGCTGCTGATGAGGACGATGATAATGGCGATGATAGTAGTTTCGATTCGAGAAATTCAACGAATTCATTATATGTAAGTGCATGTTGATTACCATCGCGATTTATTTCCGCAAACATTTGTCTTATTATATGTTTGTTAACTGTTTTATAACCTAAATCATGCATAACAGATTTGAATTCTTTGATTGTTAGTTTTCCGTCACGATTTTTATCGAAATATGTAAATGCTTTTCGTACGTTAACTTGTGGTATTGTTCGTGAATTTAAATGTGATAAAGGAACTTGGAAGTCATTTGAAGAATTTGTTAACGATCCCGATGATCTGATTCGAATTCGATTCGAATCTAATGATGGACTTCCATCACAAGCTAAAATTTCTTCCGTTACACCCAGAACAGCAGCCGCAAGTTCTGGTACAATTTGACATTTTTCCGACATAATTATAATTAATTAACTTTGTATTCTAATCTGAAACAAATGAAAAATAGAAAATAATCGATAATTTTCTTATGAATAAGTTTTTTTCTTTCATATTAGTGGTAACAGCCGGTTAAAGGAGAAGAAAATGTGAGAATATGAATTCCCTGATGATATAGACGGCCAGTCTAAAGATGAAATAAGACTGAGTAGTAACTATTTTCATCATGTAAAAACGCATCCTTATGTTGCGAACGATGATCATCAGGAAAGAAAAATCTTTTGATCTTTTTTTCTTCTCTGACAAAAATAGAAGTCGTTAATCTATACGAGAAGCCATTCTCCTACGTCAATGTTACCTTGATAAAACAAAAACAAAAAAACACAGATCCATCTATGTTTGATGAATGATAATTTTTTTTCTCTCATTATCGACATAGACTAATTTTTCGTTTAAACATCTCATGTTTTCTAGTGTACACGACTACTTACACAATGTTTGATAATAATCAAAAAGTAACGATGAATCAACAAATGCACGGTAAAGAAGACGGAAGAGATAGACAGAACATGAAAATGAGAGTTGTGACGTGCAATTCAAGGAGAAAAGGAACCTATTTGACGTCATTGCTTTCTTTTTCTCTCGCAACTAGTTTTTCTTGCCTCTTGCATCAGTGCGTTTGCTGCAGAAGCAGCACTAAATTATAATCACAAAATTAGTATTGAAAAAAAGAACAAAACATTGAGTACGGCTTTTAAAAAATGGAATCAGAGACACAATTTGCGTCGATGTACTCTGACGCATAGTAAACAAGGAAAGTCAAGTCATATTCTACAAACATACGGATGATTATTGGATGTTAAAGAATGAATTTAATTCCCTATGTCTCATATTACTAATATCTAGTTTCATTACATATCAATGATTGATGACATCAGACCAGAAGAAATGCATGCTGGTTAATGAATTTGTATTTCTTTGTCAACAATATCTATAAGTGTTACTACGTATATATATATATTGGCATATAGCATCATAATAGATTTATGACGATACCATTTTAGCATGGCATAGTTTTTTTCCTTTGAAAATTCTACTAGCAACATAAAAATGTTGATGTATTTTTAGTTTTTAATTGTATTTCACTTTTTATATTCTATTTTTTATACACTTACTGAAAAAAACAAAGGATTGATTGTGATCCATTTACTGTAGTTTTATCATTGAATTCATTCTTACCTCCTACATGATGATGACGTTATTTAAACCCCAAGCATATACATGACTACGTGTTTTTATAAGTTGAGAATTGTTCTTAATGCGTGAGACATGAGAATATGAAAGGAGAATTCTATATTTGATGACAAACTATGCCTCTCTATAGAACTGTAGGCATATTCCTTTTTGAATGCTGTCTTTCAGCTAAGTAAAATGTCTTCATGTAGAGGTAATCAACAAGACGTTCATCTGTTGAGAACTGTCAGATTTTTTACGCTTCGTTATATGTCAGAAAGCTGTTGAAAACTTCGTCTTCCTACTTTGATTGGTATCCGGAAATAAAAGACAATCTGAAATTGAAATAACAAGCACGATACAGATACGCTAAGTTAATCAATTATTATTATTGAACTTTCTTGTCAAGACATGTTTTCTGCCTATTGATGAATTACTGAAGAGTTAACAACTTGCGACGTCGATCAATCAACATATGCGTAATTTATCTTTTTCTACTTACCTAGCGTTGTAATAAGAAATAAAAATGTGCAGTGAAGAAATGATTTTTATTTGAAGAAATGAAAAAAAACTATAACATTTACTCATTTCATTGGTGAGTCCCCTCAAAAAGATTTACTAAACTAACAGATCTAAAAATCTATCAATGTCGATGAATATCAAGGCAGAAAGAAATGTACCTTTATCATTTGTGGATTACTAATGCAAATATAACAAATGCAAAAGACCAAAATACCGTCTCAAAATTCTAGAATGTACGGAACACTATATTCATTACTGGAATATCCTGTCACGAAAAGTTAATGCCAAAAAAACAAGGAATTAAAAAGTAGTCAACATTTATTGACGTCATAGAATTACGATTCATTGTAATTAGGTATTGTCCACGTAGCTGTGGATGTCATGATTACATTTAAAATTAGCTCTTGTCTCTGAATCAGCTGATACTTACGTGTCTTTTATTCATTTAGTTTTGAATGAAATAAACATCTACTATAAATATATATTCATGTATGACTAATTCGATGGCTATGATCTAAATAACAAATTCTAAAGAAGTTTCTCAGTACTTTCTTTCTTTCTTCCTCTAATAAAAATAATGTTAAAATAGGTATAAAGTAAAAACAACTTTCATTACTGATTCATGGATTGTAGTTATGCATGTGAATAATAGACCTACAAGTCATTTTTCAAACATTTTCACGTTCATTAACAACAACTAACATTTCTAGTTGACTGTTCCCATAGAAAAAGTACATTTACCTGCAAGTAGAAATCAGACCATTCCTGATTACTACAAACTTATAAAAAGCAATTGAAAAAGGCGAAGATGGAAGTTCTTATTAAATATGTTTTGTGCTTGTCATCGATGTTAAAAATAAGACGAGTGCGAAAGGCAAATAACCCGCAATACAAACAGCATTTTTTCTCTTGTCAGTAACTTTTCTCGTTACTTGTTTTTTTTATGCCAACGTTGAATAGAAATTAATCTATAATGGACAACAAATCTCAGCGAAAACAAGTTTCGTTTTTCTTTTGCTAAATGGTGTAATCAACAAAAACAATTCGGTAAGAACTATATTATTGTTTGCAATCAATAGTATCAAAATAAACCATGCCATAATAGTTTTTTACGTACTTCATATAAATTAAGGTTAATGGTTTTATTTATCAACTGTTATAGTATTATATTAGTAGTACGGAGATTCGTAAAGATAAATAAGTAAATCCAATATCCAAATATGAGAATAATATTTTTTCAGTAACTGGATCAGCATTGTATGCATAGTTATTTTAAGAATAGAAAAAATATGATCTAGTGTCTGAGCAACATCAGTGTTTTATATGAATATTTTTCAGACATGACAATCGATGATTGTAATGTATGAAAAATTTTTTCCTTTCCTATCAATAGAATGAATACATCATGATAAACAACATGCTGTTCTTTTTTTTCCCTTAGGACAGTTAGTGTCTACAGAAAAATAGAACGACAGATAAGCATCTATATCGAATAATGTCACTTGCAAAAAAACAATCATAAATGGCGAAAAGAAAAAAAGATGTGACTTGTCAATAAATGCAATATTTTAGCAAGTGTCTGCCAATAATAATCATGCAATTATCTGTCTCATAATTGAAAATATGCATTCTGGCATATTATTGAAGTGTGAAAAACAAATTAAACTAAAAGATAAATGATCTTTCGCTTCATACTTTGTATTTGATACACTGATCGATTCTTGATGATTTATTGCTGTTTTCCATGTTGGTGTTATGGCCATATATGTGACATACGAAAACAAAAACAAAATACATATTCAACATAACGTTAAAATTCTTGTTTATTCACATTTCTTTCTTATATAAAAAAAACAAACGAACTTAAACATGTCTCTAGTGAAATTTCCCTTAATGTAACTAATGTTAATCAAATGTTAATGACACGACTTAATTTTTGCACCCGATTAAGTAATAAATCACCTTTTTTGATGACTTCTTGATAAAGGAAATTTTTCGAATCCGGTCTTGTCGTTTCGATTATTCCTCTAACTTTATCAATTTTACAATTAAGTCGTCCACTAGCGATAAATCTTGATAATTCTTTGTCAAGAAAAATTTCCGAACAACCAAATGCTTGTGCCATACCTTTGAGTGTCAATGATGAATAGGATTGTAATAGTTGATTATACGCAATAATACGCATTTCACGTACATAATAGGTTGCATGCAATGCAAAATAACGATCTTGAGTAAGTAAATTTTGTTCGATTGTTGCTAGGCAGCGAAAAAAATCTGCATAGCGGCATTCATAAAGTGAAAACAAGTACTCTTTAATCAATGGTAAACCATGAAGAATTTCAAGAATTTCACTTCCACGAATGACTAAAACAAATTGAAATACATAGTCAATGATTATCATAATGCTAAAATGTTAAAAGTACTATAATTAGAGATAAAATGCTGCAAGTCATTCCATTAAAATCTAATTTACCGTGTGCATCTAGGGAAGAATCTTTGGAAAGAATGAAAAAACTAAAAATAGATGCCCGCCATTCTTCTAATACCCAAACGAAGCATCCAATATGAATTGAAAGAAATCTGTAAATATTTAACTTATTCAACAATCCTATTCATGTTATAACTCTAAATTGCATAATCGGGGATGAAAAAGAACTCAGAGTATATTGAAAAATTCAATCTAAAAGGACATTCAACCATCAATGAGCTTAAGTTTTCTGCACATTTTTAAGCATGGTTACATGTATCATAATAGTCATGATTCGACTCTTGAGAGCCATGTATAAAAAATCTTACAAACATAGTTTTATGCATGTTAAGAATCCCTTTTAGACTGAACTTTAATTTTTAGTTTGAATCCCTGTTTTCTACAAGAAAAAACAAGTATTTGAATGTCATTTAAAAATAAAATTTATTTTACGCATGAAAAATTATCATTGAAGTTTTCAATTATTAAATAATTCTAAATGATATCCATTCTATATGCACTTCAAATGTACAAAGAAGAAAAAACTGCTTTTAAACTTTAATGAGAATATCATAACACAGGAAAGAAAAATCTTAGAAATTACGAACTCAGTTCAAATCAGCTATATTCATTTTTAATAAACCAAAAAATGAAATTATAATATTCAACAACATTTAAGACATTTCAAAATAGAAAATAGTTGATCTTGGATTGCTTTCTGTCACGAAATGATCTCTTTTAAGATATTAGCTGATTACTAAACGTATCATTCGAAATTATACTATTATTTCACGATTCATTCATACTCCAAGGTGAACTCGATGATAATTTTACTTCGAATAGACATTCACGAATCAATTTCTAACTAGGAAAACGTCTAATATAGATCGAATACCTTTTTCACGTAATTTTGGTCTTTCAAGAGCCACAAGAGAACAGAGTACAGTATAGGTAACAAATGTTTGATAGTCCATCAATTCATATGATGTAAATGTGGCTACCGTATCGAGAAATAATTCAGCAGCTGATTTAAAATCTCGAATAGACATAGCACGTAAACCTTGATAAACTTTCATACGATTTCGTCTGTCCCAATCGCCACCTTCATCGACTAACGTTTTAGCTTTGTCTAAATTTCGTTCAATTAAATCTTGATCCATATAAAATAAACCTAAACGTAATTGATAAAAAATTAAATCTAACCGATGTCCCAATGCAACAGTTTTATCGTATGTTTTTCTTAGCCATGTTAATGCTTGTTCACGATCACCAATCGAACATAAATATTGCGATTTAGCTAAATAACTTTCACGTACTTCACTTTCGCCGAATGCCTTTTCATTTTCCTCAATTTTATTATCGAGTTCTTTCAATTTTTCTTCGTTGACTTTACGCATTGTTTGAATAATTTGATCGTCAGATGTTAATTCACCATCTTTTATACATTCAAGATAGAATGATGTCATATTGTTGGCTTTGATTTCATTTAATAATTTTTCTTTCAATGTCTTATCATTAGGTTGAAGTGTAATTAAGAATTTTAATTGTGCCAATTCAAGATTGGGCACTTTTGGAAGGCCCTCATCCGATAAATCTTCGATAGGCATGATCTGAAACAACTATAATTAAGCACATTCTATGATGCTACTGTAGTTTTTTAATCTTATATATTTAGTTTCGAAATCAAAAAGGTACCGCCTTTGAATAAGGAGTGTCTTTCTGCATATTCTTAGAGTTTCGAACAGAGAATAATGGCAAAAAATTAAATCATTCCAAAAAAATCGTGCATTCACTGAGGTATTATATTTTAATTAAAAACAATTATTTTAAGCATAAGCCCTGCAACTAAAAGTAGTTTTTTTTTCAAAGAAAGGAAACCGTAATTGTCTGTAATTAAGCTTCCTCGATAATAATTGTTGGATGATGAGCGCGGAAACTTAGAACTAGATATTAATACGCGCCAACATTCAGTACTGGGGAGTCAAGCAAGTGTAACTAAAAATTAATTTAAGTAACATAGGTGTCATTGGATATAAAACAGAGGCAAACACCAAATGGCATTCAAAATGCATCGATCTTTCGAACGACGTCATAGTTCTATTTTCGTACTAATCTCTTACGTACTGTGTGCCACTGAACATATAAATTTACTCTTCCTCGATGGAAATCATGCAAAAATTTTAGTACTGAATGTCCTCAAATTTATTATTCTGGTTCTCGATGGAAATCATTTTGTACTCTAGAAAAAATCATGTGTGACTAGAAAAAAAACCTATTGTTTTGGAACAATCCAATCATAAGCTGCTTTCTCACACACCAATGTAAACTTCGTTAACTTTATGATGTCAATTGATTATTTTAATATAGAAAAGAGAATAATAATTGAATTTCAGTACCCTTCAATCTTGTTTCATCTATAACTGTAACTTCGATGTTTGAAAGGTTATTGATCGGATCGATGAAATGTACAACAATCTCATTGATGCTGTATGAAAAGTTAATAGTAATATTAAATATTTCAAACAATGAAATCCGGTAATATTACACTAAGTTGAAGATCTGTATGTTGAAAAATAATATTTTTCACTTGGCGTAGAATGTCTAGATCTATCTTAACGTGGTCAGACTTTGAAAATTTTGGGCTAGAAACGAACAGTGCAACACTAGATATAGCTATATATGAAACAGGCTATCAATTAGAGTGTGAATTGAAGACCCGATTGATTGTTATAGAGAATAATATTTTGTTGAAACTGCACTAACTCAAGATATATGGAAATAAATCTCAAGTTCATCAACAGTTTAACTTTATTATTTCCCTGGATGAAATACGTACAAGAATCATAGAAAAAAGATTCTGTCCGGTAATAACATATCCGGGAGCACTCTTTTTCTAACACGAAGTAAAATGCATTGCGTTTTATATTTTAATTAACGTCTTCATATGTCTAAAATGATAGAGTTAGTTTCTACGATGAAATTGTTTTCTTATTTACAGACATATTTAAGTCTGGAATCTATCTGCAAGTCGCTCACACCAATTAATCGAACATGTCACTAGTTTGTTTGTACTATGTTTAACGGTGTTTGATTATGTGATGAAGAATGTTCTAGACCTGTTCATAGTGAACAGATAAATCTTTCTTGTTGCAAAAGGTCCAAAGAAGACTCTTTCTATTAACTAGATTCTTATTCAACGAAGTCAGATGTTTCAACGGAAAAAAGTACTTTTCCGACGTTTTGAAACAAAATAGCTATAAACAACGCAATGCACGATAAAAAATTCGAATCACAAAAAACATTATTTCAGTTCCTTGTTCAATGAATTTTTTTACATGAATACATCCGTAGAGAGTACAAAATTCCCCTGTAGTACAATTGTTCAACTGTCGAAATATTTTCTCAATGTCACATTTTCTCATTTTGTCTAGATTGAAATCAATTTTTAACTAGCAAGATTTCAATTGAAGTCAAGAATCTACTAGAAACAATCAAATTCACAGTAATGTTAAAATTATTCATGAAATCCTTAATACAAACTTCAGTGCATTTTTTATTCACTAATGGCGACACGCGTGTCCGAAAGAAAGCCATCCAATCGTTACCACAGTGTTGGTGATTCATTTATGCATTCAGTATTATATACTTTTTCAAAGAAACAATATTTCTGGCTACGGCAATTGGTTTTTCTAAGAGTTTTAATTTGAAGGAAAATATAATCTAAACTCAATAAATAAAGTAGTTTTTTATTTATTTTAAAGTATCAACAGAGTTCGACTCCATCTGTCGAAAAGAATTTCTCTTCCGACAAAACTAAGTAGAAATTCGATTAATTGTTAGTGCTTGACGTATTTGCATAAATTTCATTTCTTGCCAAGAGATTTTGTAACTCAGCGATAGATATTTTATTCGGCAGAATAAATCATTCATTGTTTTCATTCCGAGTTTTGATATGAACTTCGCTTGCTACACAGAGTTGTTCAAGCATGTATGATGTTTGACAAGCAAACTTTGGACAAATTGAATTTCATCGATTCGGAGTTGCCTAACTCGGAAAATGTCATATACATGAGTTACTTCTGGAAGTCTTTCGGAACACTTTATTTATTTATCGATAGCTATCAGTCTTTTGCTTTCTCTGAGAAAATCATCGTTCACAAATCACTATTGCTACAAGTTTGATACATTCACCTGAACCTGTTTGGTCTCTCAATAAGATACCCAGTATTTTATTATTTTTACCAGAACTAAAGATCATTTTTTTTCTATTATTTTTCTACATATTGCATCAACCCCTTTGGTTGTTCTTGAGCTCTGATGAAACTAGACGAGGTCAATATAAAACTCTTGAATGTTTGTTTTTTACAGAAATTTATCTATCAAAATTTAATGATCACTCATAGATTCATGTCACATTCAAATAAATAAATTTTTTACCAATTTTGTATTTTTTGCTATGTAACATAATAGTTCTGGATGTTTTTCATGCGTCCCGTGTCTCGTCGGATATATAGATGGGACAATTTGTAGATGATAATTGGACGACATCTATCTATTACATTTTTTACGCTTGAAAATTTGCATCCAGCAATCTTAATCTAGCATGAATAGATTTTCAGATGGATTCGATCGAAAATTACATACATCAGGCAAAGAATTTCATAAACGCTTTCATTCTCAAATTCCTATTGTGCTCTAGATGATGACGAATGAGCGAGTGATTAATATGCGATAATGCTCATCCTATCGGATTTTTTGCGAAATTCTCAATTATGAATTCTTTCAATATCTACAGAATAGTTTTTTTTTATAGATTATAATAAATTGTTTTAAAATATGGGAGCATCATACGTGACAGGAGGAAAGCCTGATCATGAAGTTCGAGTCTGGATGGATGGTTGGTGAGTTTCTTGAAATTTTCTGCTGAAGACGTCTATTTGTTTGATTCATCTAAGTTATGATATGGTACATTTCGGCCATGCCAATGCATGTCGTCAAGCAAAAGAAATGGGAAATTATTTGATTGTCGGTGTTCATTCAGATGGTTTGTTGATTCATTTATTTTAAGGTTTTTGACAAAACTGTGTCGACCTGTTTATCTGTATAGAGGAGATCACTCTACACAAAGGCCCACCAGTATTTACGGAACAAGAAAGGTATAAAATGGTTCGAGCTATAAAATGGGTTGATCAAGTTGTTGAGAATGCTCCCTATGTAACTACCCTGGAAACATTAGAAGAATACAATTGTGCATTCTGTGTACATGGCGATGACATAACAGTAAAATGAAATTCATGAGTTGTTTGTGATTAGAAGTCTTTTATTAGTAGGTAACTGCCGACGGTATCGATACATATCATATTGTAAAAACAGCTGGTCGATATCGTGAATGTAAACGTACACAAGGTATATCAACAACTGATCTTGTCGGAAGGTTAGTTTCAATGAAAGAAGATATTCTCTTTCTATTGCTCGTACTGAAATGGTTGTTATCCTTTTTTCGTTAGAATGTTACTTGTAACAAAATCTCACCACGAACCTGATGATATCTCACTGGATCGAGAAGATACACGTCGAATGAGTTTATGCAAGGAAAGTGTTAGTCCATGGACAGGTGCTTCACAATTTCTTGCAACAACGAATAAAATAATACAATTTTCCAATGGTCGAGAGCCAAAAGTAAAAAAAAGAATGTGTTATAGTTGAAAATTTAGATAGACCTCTCTATATGTAGCTACATGCATCATAAGTAATTTATATGAGAATAATTGAATGATCGATAAATACATATGCTTGATACAGATACTTACAATATGACTTGTTTTCAATTTATAAATGGTGGAACAATCTTTATTATTAGTTTTTACAACATGATGTTTCTAAAAGCTTCAGACATCGAAAATAGCTTGTTGATTAAGTGACACATGAGATCATCTTCAACAAGAGAATACTAAATCTTTTTGAGATTTATATTATCAAGCTAGAAGTATCAATAGGCAAAACTTCATTTAAGTTGATATTGAATATTAAAGAAGATTTGCCGTGAACACGATTATAATTAAAATTTCCTTTAAAAACTACGATCTAGGTATTTCGAAGATTGAGAAAAATGATTTGTATTTCGGACTAGTTAAGTATTCATTTTTTCTGCATTCATGCATGCCAATATGAGTAGTTGTCAGCAACGCTTTATTAGAACTATCTCTAAATTTAAGGCATCCAAGATATGATATAAGTTGAAAAGTAGAAATCACTGATGAAAAGCAAAACATCTAGAACAGTCTGTACAATTAAATTTGATATCAAATGAAATTCTTCTGTTCTTTGTCCATACATTTCAAAGTAACTGTCTGCGACGAAGGAATACATCGTGTAAGCAAATGTCGTAATAACTTTTTCGACTACTGGAGATGGAGACATTTAGTCATGTACACAAAATTATTTATTGAATTGACCAAATATTCTGATTTCGACGTACGAATCAATATGACCTCGTGTATGTCTAATGCGTGGTTGCGTACTTTTATGAATATTGTACTAGATATTTTATTGCTTTTTTATTTATAATCTTGATAGTAATGGCAGTGGTTCAGGCGGAAATGTACTGAAAAATCAGAATGACTCATTTGTTATAGTTAGACTTTTGAAAATGGATGTTCATATTTAGCTTCTCTATTATTTAGCCAGGTGATAAAGTTATTTACACTGCTGGTGCATATGATTTATTTCATGTTGGTCATGTGGATTTTCTTGAAAAAGCTAGAACATTTGGTGATTATCTTATCGTCGGCATACATTCTGATCGAGTAACCTATAAATTCTGACTCATCTATCACATGAATACTTTCTATCTTTTGTTCAGATTGTTAATCGATATAAAGGAAGTAATCATCCAATAATGAATATTCACGAACGTGTACTAAGTGTACTTGCTTGCCGAGTAAGATAAATTGTTTATATGAGATATCTTATATACGTAAAACGAAACAAAGAAAACTTTTTTCCTTATAGTATGTTGATGAAGTTGTCATTGGTGCACCGTATGCTGTTACAATGGATTTAATGAATCATTTTAAAGTATCTCTTGTTATTCATGGTCGAACATCCTGGGACAATGATGTTGATGGACGTGATCCGTATGAAGTACCGAAAGGTCTTGATAAATTTCAACAAGTAGATACTGGAAATCCAATGTCAACACAAGATATTATGGCACGTATTATTAATAATCGACTGGCCTATGAAAAACGAAATCAGAAAAAAGAAGCAAAAGAAGCAGCAGCTTATGCAGCGCTACAAAAATTAAAAGTTGAAACTTTTCATGAGTCATCCGATATCAACGTTGATCAAGAATAAATGAGCAATTATAACATTACCACTTTGCATTTACAAATGAAACGAAATTTTCTTTTTTTTACACTTATTTTTCTTTTTGTATGATTTATTATGTTCATGTTTGCACAATATATTCAAATATTGATAAGTAGCCTTTGGTGTCGTTTTTTTTCGTCCTGTTTTGTTTTGTAACGAGTATGTTGTTCCATGGTATGATTGTTATCGTTAATTTTAGATCTTAAACATGGTTAAAACCAAAGGAAAAAATAAGAAAAAAAAATTAGAGAAAAAAAAGAAAGAAGACAACGAATATGAAGATATGGAATCCGAAGATATAGCTTCGAATGAAAATGATACTACTGAAACAAGTGTCTATTTGCCAGGTGATCCACTAGATGAAGATGAAGAACTTGTTCGAGAAGACAGTGCATATGAAATGTTTCATGAAGCACAAACAGGCAAGTATGTGTATGATGAAAATTGGAAAAAAAATTATCGATGAATTTTGGGTTTTTTAGGTGATCCATGTTTAAGTTTTGATATCTTAGCTGATAATCTTGGTATGGATAGAAATCAATATCCGCATACGATATTTATTGTTTGTGGTACACAAGCCGAGAAATCGGATCGAAATAGTGTTATGGTTGTGAAGTTATCGAATTTAACGAAAACTTTAAAAGTAAGATTTATTCGTGCGATAAATCGAAATTTCTATTCAGGCTATAGCGTTGAACTATTCATTCATTGAGAAAAATTTAGCTTTAAAAACGAGATTTCTTTTCAAGATCAATTGGTTGCATTGCACGATGAATCGAAATTCATTCAACTCATTCTATATTTGATAAATACTAATGGAAAACAAGTGACAGATTAGAATTAAAATCTATTCTTAAGGCATTGACTTCATCGTACACTGAACAACGAGCATTTTTACGTCGAAATGTTGAAGGGAAAATATTTTTTCTTCGTTTGTATTTTTTTAAAGGACAACGCATCAGATTCAGAATCTGATGATGAAGATGATGATGATGAAGAAGAAGATTCAAAACCAGAATTCGAATCAGTATCCTTAAAACATATTGGTGGTATCAATCGAATAAGAGTAAGTATTTTAGAAGTAAATATATGAAATGAAATGAAATCAATTCATGTTTTTCATCGTTTAGTCAACAGTTATTAATGATCGTAAAATAGCAGCAACTTGGTCTGATACAGGCAGAGTACATATATGGGATCTAAGTCGATTACTTCATGCTGTTAATGATTCATCTGTTATGGCGACCTACGTTCGTAATCAAGAATCACCTAAACCATTATTTACATTCAATGGACACATGAACGAAGGTAACAAAGCAAATAATAGCATATACTTCTGCAGAATAAGAAAGAATGTTTACTGATTAGGTTTTGCTATCGATTGGTCACCAACAGTACCAGGTAGAGAAAAATTCAATTTAATTAATTTAATCATCTTTATTTATTGGTACATACGTACATCTGTATTAGGAATGTTAGCAACTGGTGATTGTTCGAAAAATATTCATGTATGGAAACCCAGCGAAACCGAATGGCTTGTTGATCAAAGACCTTTCATTGGTCATACATCGTCTGTTGAAGATATTCAATGGTCACCCAATGAACAGAGTGTAAAGACAAGAGAAAAATGTTTTAAATAATATTATTTTTTTCTTCTACAATATATGATTTTTTTCTATTTCAAGGTTTTTACTTCGTGTAGTGTTGATCGAAGTATTCGTGTTTGGGATATTCGTGCTATGCCATCAAAAGCTTGTATGTTAACTGAATCTGATGCGCACACATCTGATGTTAATGTCATTAGTTGGAACCAACATGAACCATTTCTTATATCTGGTGGTGATGATGGTTATATTAAAGTTTGGGATTTAAGACAATTATCTGTATGTAGACAATCATCATTTCTATGTAAAATTTTTATTTCTATCGAATTTTAGAAAAAAACACCAGTAGCATCATTTAAACATCATCGTTCATCAATAACTAGTGTCGAATGGCATCATACAGATTCAAGTGTATTTGCTGCAGCTGGAGCTGATAATCAAATAACACTATGGGATTTAGCTGTAGAAAAAGATGATGAAGAAAATAAAGAACAAACAGCAGCTAGCAATAAGAAACAATTGGAAAATTTACCGGATCAATTATTATTTATTCATATGGGGCAAACTGATATAAAAGAAGTTCATTGGCATAAGCAAATACCTGGATTAGTAATAAGTACTGCTCTATCCGGTTATAACATCTTTAAAACGATCAGTGCTTAAAAATTCAGTTTATTTCTTTTTCCGAAATAAAACTAAAACGAAGTTTCGTTAATTATATACAGTTATCATGTATGGAAAAAAAAATAATGAATTTTACTCAATGCAATGTGTTGTGCCACGGATTTGTTAAGATTCACTTACAGAAGCTAAAAAGATCATAGAATTCAGCTGATGTAACTTTATTTTGTTGTTGTTTGCGTCAAATACGGAATGATTTCTTTTTGAATATTCACGTCAACATTGCAAACAACGATAAACATGAATATTTCAATTGTACAATCAGAACAATCAAGGACGAAGAAGAAACATGTCATGGATTACTGAATTTTTATTGATGGACTGTTGTTTTCACCAAAACCGTAATTTGATTTATTCATTGAGCCAAGAAACTTGTTGTCGAATGTCTGAAATCCGGTAGCTTCGAGATGCTAAATAATTATGTTGAATGTATATAAGTCTGTGTTTCCTAATTGCAAGTTTTGTTTTTCATCATGTCTGTGATAGAGATACAGAAAATAGCATGGAACCTCAGAATAAGAGAAGTTTTCATGAAGAAGCATTGAAAAATCCCTATATTAGACATCCACACTGAATAATATATATTGTGCAAATATCATTTTGGTTCTATTTTCACTATTCAATAATTATTGTATATGAAAAACATGACGTGCTTCTATATATATTCTTCGTAATGTAAACATACGTTGGTAACTGGTTTTTCCTTGTTCTTACAATTTGGCGAGGAAAAGCATATACGAATCAAGCTTTTCCATTGAATTCACTCTTTGTCGTTCTCCTTCGATTCATCACTACGAGACTATCATGAATTTTCATCATTAACATACTATTGAGATCTAACATGTCTAGTTCAAACTCAATATTCTACTCTATCGAATAGGACAAGAAGGAACCAAATCTATCTGTGTTCTTATCTACGATACAGATCTTGAATAGTACGAATTTGATCAAAAATCCATCGAATATAGAAGAATTGAATAATATTATTCCCGGTAACAGTATAGAAATATTGTTTATGGCAAATTTAGCGTAGAACGAAAAGAAGATTTCTTTATTCAGAGAATTTCATTCTAACAAACTTATTGATTACGACGATTAATTGGATTGAATTGTTTTCAATTGTCTTTGTTTTGCTTATTGATTATCTCTTATCTGTAACAAAGAACTTTATAATCATAGCGAGAAAGAAAAGAATAAGATTTGGCAGTGTTTTATTCAATAGAGTTTAGACGTTAGGATATAGGAACATCGGATTTTATCATCAATATACAGTGAAGCGCAGAGCCAGTTCATATTTGTACGTTTCGAATTTTGATTTTTGATGAACAGAAATCTATGACTATGGGTATGCATGGCCTAGGGATGCAACGGTGACGGTTCGTCACCGTTATACCGTCACCGTTTCACCGGTCTTTACCGGTAACCGTAGTACCGGTCACCGTCACCGGTCTTCACCAGTCACCTTCACCGATCACCTTCACCGGTCACCGTCACCGGTGTCATCGGTGTCACCGGTCATTGTTACCTCTTTTGTCGGTCTCATTGGTCGCTTTCATTTGTACAGCGTGCATATTTAGCTCATTTTCACTATTACACTTGATAGGGGGTGAGAGGTTCTTTAGAAACCAGTTACTTAGCACTCGAAAAATAGCGAAGTCCTCCCTTCAATCAGAATTTCTAGTAGAGTAGGGTGTCAGTCAAGCTATAAGGCATAAAAGCTGAAGTGTTTGTGAACAAAGATTGAGAATCCGTCATGAATATGTTCAAAAGTTTTAATTGACTTGCATATGAATAGCATTGTGTTCAATATTTCTTTCCAATACATTAGGAGTAAAACAATACCAATACCACCAATATTATTGGTGTTGTCACATCCCTACAATAGATCTATAAGAAAAGTTCAAAAAGCTCACTGAAAATTTGTAAATCTCGGTATTAATAGTGTTAGGTTAAGTTTTTAGGTAGCAACTAGAATCTCAGAGTGGAGTTTACTTTAATGCATTATTCGATAACTAAACACACTATGAAGAGAAGTCGGTTTATTACCGAAGCTGTACCTGGTGAAACCGGTAACGGCCACCGTTGAAACCGGTGACAGTGACCGGTGAAGCCGGTGACGGTGACCGGTGAAGACCGGTGAAACAGTGACGGTACGCCGTTACTACGGTTACCGTCACCGTTGCATCCCTAGTATGGCCAGTGTCATCTTACGAAAACTATCTAAAAACTACGAATTAAATACGCGTACATAAATTTGCATTTAAATATGTAAGTGTAACATTGTTCAAACCTCAGTTGTCCATGAGAAACCAATCAAACTGAACAGCGTGCACCATAAAGAGCAAACGCTAGATACGCTTTTAAGCGGGTACCTCGCATATGCTAGAACTTGCTGGCATAGATCATCTTTCTTGCAATCGAATTATGACAACATGCTGGACTATGTTTAAATAAAAAGAATTTGCATAAAGAGCACTTTATTTTTTCATATACATCTCAAAAAGAATAAAAGGCATCCAAATATAGATAGAATCAGTAGAAAAAAAAACTAATTGTTCTGATATAGTTCCTGTATTAAGCAGCTGCTTTAGGAAATTTCCAGCGAAAGATACTTCCATCAGCACTCACAGTAATAATATGTTGTGTATTGGGACATATTTTAACTTTTTTAACTTCACTACCATGTCCAATACCAATACTATATACGTCACCTTCATTATAGCGCCATAACTGTAAATAAATGAATCAATAAAACAATCGATTATACTTCATAACAGCATGGAGAAAAATGCCAGACTTACTTTTACTAATTTATCACCACTAACGGTGACAAAATAATTACCAGCACTGTCAACATCAAGTCCATTGATTGTTCCACTTTTTGATGCTTCCAATTCACGAATTTGTGTACCATTGACTGCTTCCCAATAGGCGATTTTTCGATCGCTACCGCCCGTTAATATATGATACTCTTCTGGATGATAAGCCACACATTGAAAGAGTGTATTCTCAAATAGAACTTGATTTCGTGCGAAACGTCTGAAAACAGAATGAATAAAACTCATGAGATCAAAATAGTATTTACTTCAAATTCCAAATAATGCAAGTACCATCCAATGAAGCAGTGACACATTCCGTATCTGATTTATTAATTCGAATTGCAACGACTGCATTTTTATGTTCTTTCATTGTTGCTAAGAGTTCGCGTGAGTTAGGATTTATTTGCCAGATACGTATCATTCCTTCACCACCACCACTAACGATGCGTCGGCAATCGTTTGTAACAGTAACAGCTGTTACACCACGATTGTGCGCATCATTTATAGTAAACATTTCACGTCCGGATTCAGGATAATATGCACGGATACGACCATCATCCCAACCACTAGATGACACATCAGTTTTGAGAATGAAATTTCAGTAAGCACATTCATACCTTAGAATCATTTTTCCATCACGAGTAAAACATATAGAATTACATGTCTTATTTGCCTGTGAAATTCGCAACAACTCATTACCAGTTGCTGCATGCCAAATACTATTTAAAAATTATACATTCTTATTTGTTGACACAGCTTTATGCCGATGTCAGAAAAATATAGTGCTCTTATTTAATAATGCGACATACGTAAGTAGATAGCACGAGATTCATATCCAATTTTATCAGATTTGATGATTTCAAGACAACGTTAATTGAAAATCCATTATCTCAAATGAAGAAGAATATGACTGATGATCCGTATCTAGCCATCCTGTACATTTCCATATATATATATATATATATAAGTCTCCGTCACAAAGTTGTTATATTGTTTGTTATTTAAAACTCTAATGATATAGTAAATTTTGAAGTCATTCTTACAATGATGAAGAAGGATTGATTAGCAAGTGTTACTCTGTACGATTTTCAATAAATGTACTACATATAAAATTTTCATAAATAAATTCTATCGTCTTCATCATTCTCATAGTCGATACACACTCAAGCCCTCATGAATCAGTAACAGTGAAGTTATTCATATCCGTTATGTTCGAATTGACTGTTTCTCAACTAGATGAAGGTAAAGCAATAAGATTTTATTCATGTAAATATAAGTAATTTAACTAATCTCCTATCCTTTAACGTACGGCTCAAATATTTTTAATCAACAAAAAACTGAAGTATCAAAGATTCATATTTGATTGAATCGAGCACAGTTGAATGAGTTTGAAAATGAATTCAATTCTAATAGTAAATTATCTTACCGAATATCTTGATAACTACATGTACCAAAGAGTTCCGATGTTCCACTGCAAAAGACATGGATGAATTTCGAAAACTCAATGTTAAAGCTTACAAAGGAAAAGCAATATCATTTATCGGTGAATTATGACATGTATTAATCAATTCCATTTTCCAATCTGCATAGTTTACTTTATAAATATGTGATCGATCGGTACCAATAAAAATCTATTTAAATAGAACTTATTCGTTTTGTTTGTCGATATGTGAGAAAAAAATATTTTTCTTTGTTTAATTACCATATGACCTTCCCCTCTTAATGCCAACGAAGTAATATTACCCATAGCTTGTAAAGATCTAGATTAATTAAATTTAATTATAAAAAAATTGTTTCATAAAAAGTTTACTTCAATGACTTAAATGTTTCTTTTTCAGTAATATGAACTTTGCCTTCGCCTGTACCTATTAAAACGTCACCATTCACCAATGCTTGCATACTTGTAATACCCATCGAATACTTCTTCTTTTCAGGTCCAATAGATTTAAATTGTGTAGCCGGAATGTAAATCATAAGTATATCTCCAGTTGTTGTCCCACAATAGAGAAAGGTACCATCGATTGAAACCTTGATGTAGAAAAGAAATCAGTCTATATCTAATCGAATGATATATTTGCGAAAGAAGATTCGGACTAACGATCATTGCTCATCAACTCGTTGTTAATGTCTTCTCATAATTCATGCTAAGAGAAGAATCTGTTTTGAATCAAAAAGATTTTTTTCTGAGACTAACTCGTGTCCGTTCTTACATAAATTATTTTAAAATAATTCAATCCATCAATGATCAGAATGATACTTTTCTTCGTCCTATACTTACAGTCATACATGTAACAATACGTTTCACAATACCAGTATTAATATCTGTCGGTCGAATCTTTCGATTTGGTACGTCCAATTGCCAAAAACGCAGTGTACCACTAAATTTTCAAAAATGATTTCCTTTCAAAAGCGAGAACAAGGAATTTTACTTTCCACCACTGTAAAATTGCAATTCGTTTTCTTTTGATGCAGCCAAACAGTATGTTATACCGGCGCTTTTATGCTGAGCTGCACTACCACATACGGGTTCTTTTGTTTCAATATTCCAAACTATAATCGCACCATCATCTTGTCCACCCAAAGAAATTAAGAATCGATCGGTACAACTAAAAACAAGATCTTCTATTTTGACCTTGTGTAAAACAAGCCGTGCATAAGGTTCACGACTAGCATAATCCCAAACGATGATGTCGGCCTATTTTATTTCAAGTATCTTTTTGACGATTGATTGCTTTGAAAAACAAAGTATGTCTATTTCTTACCTTAAAACCCATGAATGTTACTTGACCTGAGGCGATATATTTTCCATTGTTCGAAATAGTTACACATGAAATGTTATTATTGTGTCCCAGAAGAAATTCTTGCTGTCGAGTTTGTAAATTTTCAATAACCAAATTACAACCTAATGGATATATCATATGAATACGATCTGAATGAAGTCTAAGACCATGAGGAACTTTTCCTAAATTATCAAAATCGGGTTCAATTTGAGTGAAAAATTTTACAGTAAACTCAAACCATCGAAACCGATCGTTGATTCTAGTTCAAGCCGTTGCAAATTATCAAGACGTTCTGGTTGATTATTAGTTGCCGACATTGTCTGATGATGAAATTGACGAATTTATTACAATGATACACTGTTTTTTTTTATTGGGAGTTGACTTTGTCAGAATGTTGACTACCATTTTTTATGTTCAATTGCTTAGCGATGACCAGAGCTGTTATACGTATCAGATTTATTTTATAATATTTCACAAGTTAAAGAAAAGATAAGAAAATCACCAAATTAAAAGATCTTAGAGCTAAAAATATATCTAGATCAGTTTTCACAATATCTGTTTCGAGGGCTAGTGACCTCTATTGAATATATATATATATGTGATAGTATGCATGGCATGAAATTTAAATCCAGAAACACAAGCCGTCATATGTTTAAAATGACGCTTGAAGTAAGTTTCATGCATCTCAAAATGAAGAATATATCCTACGTAAGATTGACAGTTATCTGTTGATTCAATACAGTAGTGCTTTTTTATGTATTTGCATACTTATGTGCAGCTATTTCCGTTCGAATTTTTCTCGGTGACAGAAACTAAGGAGAGATAACATCGATTCTTATGGCGGCTCCACAAGTTTTAGTATCACTTGCTCATAGTTACAATCATTGATTTCTATTCATGCAGATATCTTCTATTTATGTATGCTTACTCTTCGCTTGTGAAACACAAGCAACTAATTATTTAATAGATCAATATGCGACTTCTAATATCGATCTAGGAATAAATCCTCGTGATAGAACCATAAAAAAATCGAAGAATATTCATCTTTAACATTTCTATATGTAATACGGCGTTAGGTAAAAGTTTTAATCTCTTGTCAACGTGTTTGAAGTAATTTGAACAGAGCGTTACATAAGATTTCAATATGTTTTATTCATATATGTGTTTCAATTACTATTGTGATATCGTTTCGTACGTGATTATCATGGTAAAACTTATTCTTTTCATCCTTACCATCATTGCTCGAATGAGCTCTACCGCAACTCATTATGACTTTCACATGAATCATTACAATTGTAAAAATCTGTCTGTATTCTGAATTAACAAAAGAATAGAATTCATTGGAATAATTGATGATGCTTGATGGTAGTCAAGTTCGACTTGGTTTAGGAACAGGACATGAAGTTCGAATATCAAACAAAATAATAAAGTATGCATTGAAAGAATATAATGGTTTCTACAACTACTACTGAAAAACAAATTTTCTATCAAACAGTGTTCTTGTCGGCATTAATCAATAACTCAACTGACCAACCATTTAACGAATGACTAAAACGAAGTAGAAAACGTATGGCTACATTGAAATGGAATTTTTTATCATCATGAGAACAACATCAATATAGTTGTTTAAAGATGATGTGGATTTATCGCTTCTTGATCTGAATGGTTCGTTGTTTATCGTCAACTATCTGCACTGTTCGAATGGAGAAAATTATTGTTTGATTCTTTTATCATCGATTGATTCATAGAATAATTGAAGAAAAAAAAATGAAGTAATCAAACAAACTATATAAATCCATTGCATGGAATACGATTTCAATTTAGAATTTATACGATATTGTACAATATGTATTAGTGATTTCAGATACATGATAGGCGTCAAGTCAACACGTTGTGAAACTCAGGAAACGTTCAGTCACATGTGTACTATCTATCTATCTATCTATATACATCGATGTATCTGAAGAAGTTCGAATGAGTTATCAGTAACTTTCTGCTATCTATACGCGCTCACACGACATGTATGAAGATTTCTAGGATGAGAGCAAAAACCAATCTAATCAATAGACGTCCAATAGGTCTATGTAAAACTTTCGAATTTTTTTTTACACTGAATAAAAAACTCGGCATCATTTTCTATGTGATTCGTTCGGTTTACCTGTTCATCACATAGTAGACGAAAAGTATAGAAGAAATTTTGGTAAAACAAGGACTAAAGTCCGATTGGTTCATTTATATCATGAAAAATAAATATGTAAGTTTCTTTTGCTCACATTTCAACGGGTTCGGTTTTATGGATTCTATTTTTTGCTTATTCATGATTTATTGTATGTGTATGTTCAGGATATGATCTAACTTATTAGGAATAAAATGAAAATGTGTTCTTAGTTATTATCAGTCATTATGTGATAAACAGATATGATAATGCAAAAAAGAACGAGCAACATTACTTTGACTAAAGTTTTCTTAGCTAAACAGTGATAACTATATGTCAGAATAGGAGGGATGTATTTATAATTCGTTGTTTTCATATTCAGATTCAGCACGGTAATGGCAAAAGAAATCTCGCTCGATGATATGAAAAATTTGCGTTTAGTGAATGATAAGCCTATTCGTCTTCTTCTCTTCGCTGAAGCTACTTCAAATCTAGGTCTTATTGTTTTTGTCTTTTTTTATCCATCATTATTCCTTACGTTTCTACCTCAACCTGACAAAGAAATAACTCCTTTGGCCTCTCATATACTTCTTTGGTGGAACTCATGGATTTTAGTAATCACTGGGTTAATGTTTGCTGCTATTCCATCCAGATGCAGTACACCAACTTTGACAGCTGGCTTGATACAAGTTCGTCGTTTTCTCTATTGGGCTCTATTGATTAGTGAAATATGCCTGGCTCTACTATTGTTTTCTACTCATCATCATACGGTTCTTTCGATTGGTTTTGGCATCACTCTTGTTCTTGTAGTCATCGGTCGACTGTTCGTCCTTTTCCCAAAACGAGCATGGTTCGGTACTGTTCTAATCGAATCAATACAAGAAAAAGATAAACTACAATAGAAAACATGCACATTTCAGGCAACGAATATTAGATGCTACCTATTGAAGTAAATAAACTAAAGTATATTGAAATCTTTTCTTATTTAACTAAAACTATAAGCAAATATATTAGCTTTAGTTGACTTTCGACGAAGAAACTTTATTGTAATAAAAATTTTATCGTTCAAAAAATAAAAATGTTCGTTATTGATGACATGCTCTCATTCTAATCTCTTTACATCTCCATAAATCCCACCAAGGAGCGTATGGCCATCGATGGTGTTCCCAATGATAATCAAAATGGTAACAACACAAAAAACTCGCCAATCTATTCATAGTGGATGAATTCGATTTTTCCCATGGCATAGTTTCTTGAAATTTTCCATTGATTACAGGTGGTCTATGTGGAATATAAGTACCAAAATAAAATAAACGTAACGAACTGCATAGTCCACAGATTAACATATATACAATAATATTAAGGAGTGGCACTGAAAATATTGATTGAAGAGTAGAAACCCATACACTCATTTTAATCATTTGTTCTATCGAAATATATTCACATAAAAAATGAAAATACCACGGAAAAAATCCAATAGTTCGTCCATCATGATAATCAGGATCTTGTTTAACAACGCCAGTATGCTTATGATGACGCCAGTGTTTTTCATACATACGTCGATAATCAAACCAAGCATATGCAGAAAGACACACATAACCTATGGCATTATTCAATCGTTGATTCTAAGATAGAATAAAACAAAATTCAATTTCTCGTTCATCCAGATTTATCCTTCACAGTAAGATGTAAACGGAAATATTGATGAAACTCCAAGAAGATTCTAAGCGTTCGATGTCGAAAAATTCTCATAGTATATTGATACTACTTGTCATTAATTTACATTTACACATATTTTACTTTCTTTCTATTATAGACAATCAATTTAAGTAATATCGTAGAAATAACCAACTCTTTCATGATACTTCCGTTGTTTGTCCATAGTTAAAAGTGAATGTTTCATATAAAAATTTTTCATACGAATCTGTTCAGACAATTTTGTCGAACGTTTTCATATCTAAATAGTTATCGAAATTTTCTAATCTAGAGGCTATGATTTTAGCATAAAGAATTTCGTAATCGTAGATTTCCAAAGCACAAGTCATCTTTTTCTAATGCATACGGGCATAATGCTTTTAGTGGCTTGCATTTTTGCTTCTATAATATTCTTAAATCGATTCGCTTATAAAATCTGATAATTGCCAAAACCAACAGAAGAAGCTCAAGTAATTAAGTTCCTTCAGATAAAAGTCCTTGGAAAGGATTAAACGGCTAACAGACTGCTCTGTGAATCTCACAGGTCATCCATTTGCCTTGAAATCAACTACATTAATTACAGACGCAATAGGTCGACAAATTAATGTTAAATCAGTGCTTCTGACCGGCATTTATATGTTGTACACTTCAAAACTTAAGCGATGGCAAGCGATAAAATAATATTGTGAAATTCGTCATTTTTGGAGCCAGGAGTCTTCATCTGAGCATTTGAAATTACTACAAGTAGACGTTGTACACAGTTTTTGTAAGAAATTCAATGAAGAATGTTTGTTGAAAAAAATATTCTTTTTCTATTTCAAAGCAAGTCGAAGTAAACTATCAGTTAATACAAATCAAGATATCTTATAAAATATGATGCTATTAGACCATTAAGATCATCAGCCAGAACTTAACCAATTGAAGAGAGATATCGTAACTTTGGATTGAATTATTTTTTTTTCTTTCAAAGCTTATCTATGTCATATTTTTACTGATTCGTAATCATTTTAAAGTTGTCATTTTTCATAACTGTCGGGTATATAATCCAATAGATTCATTCGTTGATAATCTACTCTGAATCTGTTCGTTTTATTGCAGAATATTGTTGAGTTATACTGCAGATAAATGCAACATTTCGAATTGAATACAGAAGTTAAATATATTATGACATACAAAAAATTGCTTAATTTTAGTCAAATATTTAACCGATCAAAGAAGTTGCCCACCAGCAAACTCTAAAGTTTAATTCGTATACTTTATACTGTACGAATTGATACTGCTTTCCAAAAATTCTGATGATGAAAACATATTTTGATAGTACCAAGTATTTAATATGTCCACTCAATATTTATGAAGAATATAAATCTATTAGCTTTGTATTCTTTTTCAAAGGAAGTATAATATGTTTAATGAGAAAAATATTTATAAACTTTGTCTAATGAGAAACGTACGCTTAGAACACTTAAATACTTCCGGAATACGAAAATTGTTGAAGAGAAATTTTCTAAAAATACGTGCGCAATCAAGCTGTCGTAATCTATCATCCTGAATACCGTATCAAAACTGTCAGAAGTTATATTTTCATATGTTGAGAGAACTCACTCGATTGCTGACGGCACCATGCATGGCATCATGAGACGTGATGAACAATCCTGTATACAAAAATTCTAAAATAAAAAATGTTCCCATAATATCGAGCCAACTTGCATTTGTAAATTGAATTTGAAATAGAGCGTGATACCAAAATCCGATAAACACTACCATCACAATAAACGCGATCAGTACACCTTCGAACCCATTTTTGGGTGGACTATAGTGAAATTTATTCTCAGCAGACCTTTCACCTAACATTGAAACGTTCGTGTGATTATTATGACTTTTACATCAAGAACAATTTTATCTTATCATTATTCGAGTACATTTATTTTCTAGCTAGCCTGTATCGTCGGTTGTTGAAGATATCGCCGCTCTACGGTAGATGAGTTTATTGTACTGTGATACAGTAGAAGTATATTTAGATTTCTGAACAAGGCAATTACCAAAATTTCCGAAGTTTGTATCAACGTGATAACTACACAGGAATGCAAACCGAAAATTTCTAGAAACAATCGAAATTGTTTCAGCTATTTTAGAAATTCTTGCTATTTCCGAAGTTGCAAATGATACATATTTTTCTGAAAGTACCGAACAATGCAGAACATAAATACTTGTAATTTCTAAAACTTCCTACTTTTAGAATTTGAACATCGCTGACAAAATCTATATATCTGTATCAATGATTAGAATCGTACAGACATGAAAATGAAATGTATTGATGATATTCAACGCCATCTGTAAATGCTAGTATCCGATTCGTCCATCTGCTACCACCGACCATGAAACTTGTTCTTTATTTGATTTTAATCACTTTTTACATCAAGATTGCGTATTACAGTCACCAGCTATTAAAATCATGATTGATATCGACGAAGGATTTTTCAAAGCACCATCACTGTCTACTGCTGGTGCTATTAGTGTGCGAAACGCTAAGGGTCAATTAGTGACACAAAAAGTCAAAGTTCATCGATATGTTGCTGGCAAACGGTACGTTTATTATTGTTTGTTTATTTCAATAAAAAAAATGTTTTACGGGTTCCGATTCTTTCTGTAGACCGGACTATGCTGACGCTGTACATGCTAGTGATAACGAAGAAGAAGAAGAAGAAGAATTAGCCATTAAACAAGATCAAACAAAACCATCTTCACGTAGGTTTATTTTTAATAACATAGAATAAAAAAGCATCACTTGTATTTCTGTTTAGTCAATCGTAGAGAACAAGAAGATCGTCGTCTTCAGCGTCTGCAGGAACGAGAGGACATTCATGGCGATGAACGGTATATAAATTTCAACTTTTCTATTGTTCTAATTTTTGAAACGAAGAACGTAACTTTCGTCAGCTAAACAATGTTTTTTTTTACTTGAACTTGATTGAGTGGGAAGAAAATTCGAGATGTACTTCTCATCTTTCCTATACAGAACGGCTGCAATAACTTGCTTTCAATGTTAGAATAGATTCAATACATAGATTTTCGATCGAATAGGTAGATGAGTTCTATATCTACAGCAGTAGTATAATAGAATGAAAGACTAAGATGACGAAGCGATCACCAGATTATCGTCAACAGTTCGTATTCCGAAATGTTCTGCTTGATTCAACGAATGTTACCTAGCACTTTGCCCGTGTGATTTCTTCAAAAAGAACTGTTCTTCTAAAAGTGAACAACACATAGCCGCATTCTTCTATTTTAATACAAGATAACTATGGGGATTATTATTATTTTGCATAGAATCAGTCGACATCGCAGTATAATAGAACCAGAAATTTTGGAAAACAGTTCAGACGACGAACCTGATCAAGAAGGGGACGAAGATGAGAAAATCAATGATGATGATGATTTAGCAGAGAATCGTGTCAAAATGGAAATTGAATCATCTGATGATGATGATGAAGAAATTGATGAAGAAGAAATTGAACGACGTCGACAAAGATTACGTCTGAAAGCCAGAGAAAAAGAAGAGGTATAGATATGTGTACAAAAAAAACACTATTTTTTTCTAATATATACATTGCTTGTTCTAGGAATTGCTTCAAATAGAAGATGAAAAAGAACCTGAACAAGAAGAGTTGGAAGCGTCTGAAGACTCAGAAAGCGAAGAAGACGATGACGACGACGAAGATGATGATGAAGGTGTACCAAGATTAAAACCTGTTTACATTCGACAGTAAGTCATGTTTCGGTGATTGATGTTTACTAGAAAATTTATTTTATCTATTATCATTTAATAATACTACTTCAAGTTATATTCAGTTGGTCAGTTTATCTATATAAGCTAATATTTCCTTTAGTTCAACCGATTGAAAATATTCGAGCACGTTTCGATAATTAACTATGCGAAATAATAATTGATGATAATGAGAGATCACTTAATAATGACGTTAGACATGTTTGACCTTTTGCCCTACTGAATAGGGCAAGCTACCGAATTCAATCAGTGCTGTTTTATCTGACAATTTTGTATCAAATCGATTTTAATTGGTTGGAAATGCCTTAATGAGAAGTTCTATGCATCCATATCATTTTCTTATTTCTATTGGACAGGACAGTGTCGAGCTGAGTACTAGTAATACTTGAGCATAAATGAAATAACACATTAAAGAATAGAAAGAGATTATTTTATTTGAATGAAATCGAACGAAAAAACAACTCACAAGAGCTATTTCTCTTCGAAGACATATTTCTTTTTTTTATGAAATAAAATCATACTATCCATAGTAGTCATTTCTCTCAATTACTATCAAGTTCTCGTATTATTTGATTTGTAGATGTTTGATCGTTTCATAATTAAATAGAACTTGTTGAGTTAAGATTATGAATTTAGATGAAAACCGATCTCTGTCCGCACCCTACACATCAATTTGTCAATTTCATAGAATGATGTTTTATGTTTCTATTCATTAGTTTTCAATTAAACAAATAGATCGATCATTGATTAAGTTTCTATTGAAATTAATCGACGAAGACTCAACTAACAGAGTACTAGATTGCAAGATAGGCCGTCCACTAAAAGATCTCAAAAGTTCGACATAGAACTATTCTGCTTAAAACGAGGAATGCTTCGTATGAGTTCGCTTTTGATTTCTATAATGTACTTTTGTCTTAACCATCGATTTAGAATCAGAAATGACTCTTATAAAAACACACAGCTAAACTAGTTGAGAAGGTCTCTTCAAAATCTAAATAGATTCTTTTCGATAAACAGTATATGAAACATAGATGTGCCTAAAGTTTCACAGTAAGATCTAAATTCGTTAGGGTAACCTCAATATCAATATAAATCGAACACCTTTGACGTTTAATATTAGAATATTATGTGGCACTCTCGTCTTTAGCAAAATTTGGTACTACAAAAAAAAACATTGCTCAAGATATTAAAAACTGTCGCAATTCGGTAGGATATACATGCTTGCAGTTCAAGACAGGACAACAATAGAAGAAAAATTCAAATAATGAATTAATGACAATGCTTCTTACTGTTTGAATCATGATTGTTGACTATCGGATGTTAATCAGTTTTTTGAAATTTCCTAGGTTGATATCATAATACTTGAATAATTTAAAAAACAGAAATGTACTAGAAAATGAGAACTTTTCTTTTCGACAGTATTCAGCACAGAGTGCAGCATTGAAATTCGTATGTCCAGAACTTAGTTTTTTCTTAGAAAACATTTACAAATAATACGATGGAAAATTCATGTGTAGAATTCTAAGTTGAACCATAATGCATTGTATCGTGTTGAAATATTAATTTCTTATCTTCTCTTGTATCATATTCATATTTTTAGAAATGATCGTCGTACAGTTGTTGAACGTGAGGCTGAAGAAAAACATAAATTACAATTAGAAATCGAAAAAAAACGTATTGCTGATCAGCGAAGAATGCAAACGAAAAAGGTCAGATTGAAAAATCAAATCGTTTGTTATGTTTTGCTTTATGATGCATTTTTCTCTTGAAGATGGTTGAAGAAGCAATAAGAGAAGAACGATTAAAAGAAAAAGAAGCCGATGATGGTATTCAGTGTGATTTCAATACGGATGATGAAGATGGTGAAGCTGCGTATGATGCATGGAAATTACGTGAACTTAAACGATTGAAACGTGATCGAGAAGAACGTGATCAGTAAGTTACAAACAACTAGTTTTCAAGTAGAACTTTCGAAATTCATACGGTGTGTGTATAGAAAAGAAAATGCAGACTGAGTACATTGTAATTGCAATCGAGCACGATCATAGCCATATGGACAATCGAAAGTCTTCTTCTCTATCTTACTATCTGATATATATATATATATGATTGTTCCAAATAATGTGTAGACTTTAATTTTTACGAAAATAAGAATTTATACGTAGTGTTCAAAGAATGATTAGGACGCTTTTAAATGTAAAACCGAACTGGATACATCTACTCGAAAAATTTCACCCCTCAATATTTCAATGTAGAATTAGTGTAAAAATCTTGTATTCTAACTCTACAGAGACAATCACCATGCATAATTTTTAAGTTTATGAAAATCCATGGTGGTAAATGTTCATCTGCCACAGATACGATAAACATGTACAAAAGATTCTTGCATCATCAAGTACACTAGCAGAATACTTGTTTTGAATATCTTGATCAACCTATTGAAAAACAGTAGAAATCAATGTTCTTGTTTTCTTTTAAGACGTGAACGTGAACAACAAGAACTTGAGCGTTGGCATAATATGACAGAAGAAGAACGTGCAGCTGAATTGAAGAAAAATCCGAAGGTTATTGCAAACGAAGCACCGAAAGCGAAATATAAATTTCTACAAAAATATTATCATCGTGGTGCATTCTTTATGGTTTGTATTCATAGTTATATTTATTGACGCATTACTAGTATTGTCATTTTCTAGGATAAAGACGATCAAATATATAAACGAGATTATAGCGCACCGACACTTGAAGATCATTTCGATAAATCAGTTCTACCAAAAGTCATGCAAGTGAAAAATTTTGGCATGGCTGGACGTACCAAATATACTCATCTAGTCGATCAAGATACAACATCAACTCAATCGCCATGGGCATCTGATAAACAGACAAATAAAACATTTTATCAAAAACATGCAGGAGGTCTAAAACAAGTTTTTGAACGGCCGAAATTTAAGAATACTTCGAAAAAACACCCACCAAATAAAAAATAACAGACTATTTTTTTTTCATGTGTATACAATTTTGATGTTCAAATTTCTGTTTTCAGATGGGAAAATCTACCAAGGATAAACGAGATATTTATTATCGTTTAGCAAAAGAACAAGGCCTTCGGGCAAGATCAGCTTTTAAACTTTTACAGATTAACAGTGAATTTAATATTCTAAATGATAATGTTAAACGAGTTGTGGATCTTTGTGCAGCACCTGGTATGATTTTTCAGTTTTTTTCCTATAGTAACTGTTGTTTGCTTTCGAAAATGATGTCTACTGGGTTCACCCTTTTAAAAAGCAGATCAAAATTTACAATAATAAATGGTTCTAGAAAAAGACGAGAGTAGTACCCTCCCTAATCAATCTTTATTAATTCAATACTATCGACTTTACTTCGATGCTTTTAAGTTGTGAGTGAAATTAAAGTACTTCAAGTTCGAATAGTTGATTACTGCTGAGACAACAGTCTATGTTAATACTCAATTATAGAAGGGAAATTTCCTAATTCTGACATGAAATCAAACAGAGAGGCAAATCTTTTAATGAACATAGTTACTCCTGAGAGTGTCACATCTCTTTTGTTGTTTTCTCTCGTATGACACAGTTATAACTGAAGAGTATTTTTCATGTCACTTCACTATGTTAACGAATTCGGTGTTCTTGTTTCAATCATGAGTCGTGAAAATTTTACACAATGAACTAGTCTTGGTGAGCGTTATTAGAATTGAAAATTTTGTGACGAAATTCAACAATGAATGTTTCCAAGAAACACTGTGAGATTCAACTAAAGCATCCTATCCTTCAGAAGTAATCAGTGAACGGCTAGAAATCTTTGAAGTTCATTTATAACATAGTAACGCTTTAGAGATACCCCGTATTTTCCATCGAAAAGCGATTGATCATTTTAGAAGCTTCCTTTGTGAAATTTCATATGAAAATTCTGCATGTTTTGATGCATGATATAGTTCCTCAGTGAAGATAGTTGAGGATAAATATTCCTTTTCGGTCAAAACAAAAATTTGAGAACATTTTATAGAGACTCGGAAACAACATAATCAACTCACATCGAAGGATAAGGAAAGCATAGAATTGTCTATTAGTAGTCACTCGGTCATTAACGTTTATCATTGAATTAGATGTGTGCGTACTCGTATAAATCACACGATATTTACACGAAATAGGAAAGTACAAGTAGACACCAATCATTTGATCATATATACGAAATATTCACTTCAACCAAAAACAAAGAGAGTATTCGTTTGAAATTGAAAACGATACAATGAAGCCATAAGATCGAGATATGAATCGGTACTCATAAAGATTATAGGAATACAGACGAACATTTCAGAGAAAATTGAACAGAGAGATAGATAGAGTTAAATTCAATCGATCGTAACGTGTTCAGAAACATTTGTATGCTGCGATTGGAAATCGTTCATCGTTGTTCGATGATGATTCCTTGAATGAGTGTAGATTGCATCTGAGTAAACAAACTAAAATTAGTTTTTTCCGTACTGGTGTTACTAGTCAATCGTGAGATGTTATGAGACATATTATATATACTTTCAATTACTCGCATGAAACAATAACATCATCACTTGTGCTTGCCAAGTTAGATAAGAATATTCGTGTCATTATGTATGACTATCGTCTTTTCAACAAGGACATACAATATTTAGCTGTGTTAAGCGACATTAAGAATTTTCCTTGACACTTATTTTCACGTCTATCTTCTGTCTAATCTAACCGGTTAATTACGATACCGATCATGAGCTGTTGAAAATTCTATTCGTCTTGAATGGAGTACGATAACTTCTGTTTTGCCGTAGGAAGTTGGTCACAAGTACTTTCACGAACTTTATATAAAACTGATGCAGTCGATGATCAAGTTAAAATTGTTGCTGTTGATTTACAAACAATGGCACCATTACCTGGTGTTGAACAAATAAAAGGCGATATAACGAAGCGTTCGACTATCGAAGAAATTCTTGATTGTTTTAAAACATCGAATAATCAAATGAATAAAGCTGATCTAGTTCTATGCGATGGCGCACCAGATGTCACAGGTTTACATGATATTGATGAGTTCGTTCAAGGTAATCTTGTCTTAGCTGCATTAAATATATGTTTACATGTGTTATGTGATAATGGCAATTTTGTATCAAAAATATTTCGTACGAAAAATATTGATTTACTTTATCAACAATTGAAAATATTTTTCGATGATGTCGTAATTGCTAAACCACGTTCATCAAGAAATTCATCAGTTGAATCATTTATTGTTTGTCGACAATTTCATTTACCGGATAATTTCATACCTAATATTGATGAACCATTTACATATACGTATGAACGTACATTGAATTTACAAGAAAAATCATCGTTCATCATTCCATTTATTGCCTGTGGAAGTTTAGATGGTTTTGATTCCGATAAAACATATCCATTAGAACAAGATCAATCATATTTAGAACCAGTTCAACCACCGATTCATCCAGCTTACGAAGAAGCTTGTGCTTTGAAAAAAACTAAAAAATTACCCACACCTTCATCATGATTGGCTTTGCTTTGGAATGACGGAAATTTTCGGAATTTGTTTTCTTTTTTTGTTTTCGATTTTCAGATAAAATGAATGCACGTTCACAAACATTTGAATTCTCAGTGGAAGGTCGACAAATAGATGAAGTTGTTTCTTGTATGTTTCATACAATTTTATTTCATCGTTGCGTTGGAAAGGTTTATTGAAATAGATTTATCTCTTATATGAACGAACTAACTTAAAAACTCTTTTTCTTTTCTCTAGTATCATACCAATGGTGAAGATAGTTATTCAGTTGGAACCTTAGGTTATACTGATGTTGATTGTGATTATATTGATTTTACTTATGTAAGTATTATAATAACAGTACTTAAACGAGAAGTAATAAGATATTTATGTAACTGAAAAATCATTATTTGTTATGTAACCTATGGCTCGAAAGTCTTGACACAAAATATTATTTTGATTTTCTACTACTTACAATGCCCTACAAGGAATAAAAATCTGCCGTGTAGAATTTGATACAACTTCTAAATACATATATATAAATTAACTTATGACTTGGAGCTGATTATTCAGAAGCGAATACTTGAATGGATGCAAAAGAGAAGTGTGTACAGATTTTTTTTTGTATTAGTGATTTTTGTATTTTGATTGAAACGGATTCAAAATCCAATTGAGCAGAAAAACAAAATTTTATTCGGTATAAATATGATCTTTGTATTTTTCAATTAGTTATTCATAGTTAAACAGGCAGAACACTGAAAACAAATCGAATCATATATTTGAAATTTACATCGAATTCTGACTCAGTCTACATAGTTTTGTCATCGTTCAACGACATCTTAATATCCAAATATGAGGTCAACGTTTGTGACAGCAAGCATTTACTGAGACTTGGTTTCCATGTCGCTGTTCAAGCGATTCAAGTATTTGCCTGTAACTAATCACTCTTAAGTCAAAAGTTGATTCTGAACATACATTTAAACAGTGAATAGAATTCTGATTCTGAATGAACGATATTTATTCGCTACATTAACTTTTAAGTGATGAAAAATTCAATAAAGAGTTTTTGTTAATAGTTTAGCCTCATAGTTTATGCGTATAGATCATAAGCACTCTTACTGTTGCTCATTTTTACATATATCTGAGAAGAACATGTATCATGTGAAATTTCTATCCTATATTCTTCAGAATTTCTGTGCGAAAAGAGTTTCATAAGAAAATTTATTTTCGTGCATTCAACTTTTGACTGATAGAATACTTTCAACTCATTGACATTACTAAAAGAGCGACTAAAACAAGCATGACCTAGTGCTCGCCAACCATAGTTTTCAGTACGACGCAGAATACATTGAGGTATGAACACAGACCACAACTTTTCATCAAGTACACTTGTTTGCTCGATTGGACTTGAAAATATTCTTTCTAGAAACGACGACATCTACTCTTGTATAGTAACACGTGACGTTTCATTATAGGAGTTTGTCAAATGATAATCTATTGAATTCAAAATTTAAACATTTATTATCATATATAAAGAAAATATTGTTTCCAATTAGTTGTCACAAGAATAAGAAAAGATACTATGCTAATAATCTTGCATAGTTGTTCCTATTGTTATTAAACAACGTAAAATAATTCCTCTGTATCAATTCATCAAAGTGCCACATAAATTAGTATTTTGTTGAAACTCTAATCTACAGAATCGTGCATAGCTAAAATTATTTACGAAAAGTTAGTTTTTGGTATGTCGATATGATTAATCTATTTTATTTCTAGCTTCAAGTAACTAGTCAAGAACTTCAACGCGCAGTGGCTGAAAAAATCAATCAATTTCATGATAAACTTCGTTCATCAGATTCCAATCGTAGTGGACAGGTTATTGCGAATGATGAAAATAAATATTCGAAAATATTATTGTCATTTTTCTTTATTCAACAGATTACACTTGAATTTTATCAAAAGAAAAAATCACGTTGGATGTTTAAACCCGAAGAAATTCCATGGGAAATATGGACCATTAAAATTGAACAAATGCCATTATCCAGTGAAAACGGTATGTTCAATGCGACATCGATGTTTTAAGTTCATTTTTCGTTAACTATTCGATTTCTTATATTATAGAACGACTATTTATGCGTGAAAAACTTTCTGATTCATTGACAGAACGTATTTTTCAAATAACTGAAGTAATGTAAGAGGACAACTTATGATAGTATCTTGCAATTAAGAATGTGAATATTTTTCTTTCAAGTAATAAACCAGATTATGTACCGAAACCACCTCATCTATCCGAATTGGATTTAGTCTTCGATACATCGTACACTGATATCCAACCATACTTATTTAAAGTATTTGATTAGTTATTAGTGTGTTTATTAATAATTGTTGGTTTTTTTATTTTCCCTAGATTCATTTTAGTGATTCACCAACGATTGTCAATCATGTAAAAACAATCATTAAAGAAGCTTTCAATACAACACTTTAAATACCAAATGAGAACGAAACCGCCATGATTCTTGATATATATACGTATATATATATACATATGTATTCAAACGAAGTTAACTTGATTCTTTCTTTACTTCCTTCTTTTTGCCATGTACATGTATATTTATACATATATATATATATATAATCAATATATACTGTTCGAAGTCTTCTTTCTTTTTCTTTGTCGATGCTCACTGATTTCTTTATAAATGTTTCAGATAATAATGTTTTGCAACTCATCGAATTTTAATCGCTTGGTAGTAAAACCCTTTCACTTCATACAACCAACACGTGTGCGTACGTTGTTTTATTTATTTTTCTTCAAATTTTCATTTATTTTTTTTAACATCATATTCAGAATGCTCGTATACCACTATGGGAATTTTTAAAAACAGCATTTGAAGCTCGTTCAAATCCTGAAGCTAGTAACCATCGGAAACGGATCGGCGGTTTTCAACCTGTCAAAGCAGAACTTTTTCCTAATAAATCATATTATTGGTGTTCATGTGGCTACTCACAACATCAAGTAAAGATTCAATTTCGTTGTTGTTCTTCTTCTATTGATAATATGGTTCTATGTTTATTAAGGGATTCTGCGATAAATCTTGTAAACATTTGCGAGGTGATTTCGCTCCATTAAAATTTACGTCATCTAATTTTCAAGTAGCTGAAATATGTATGTGTAAAGCAACGGAAAAAGCTCCCTATTGTGATCAATCATGTCGTACACGTTTTTCTGGCATGCAATTACATATGGGCAACGCCGTTGAAGGAACATATTCAAATGTCAAAGAATTTCTTAATACGATACCAAAAGGTATTGATAATTACAAACGATTTGCAGCTGATCGTCAAACTAAACTTGAATATACGGAACGTTTACGAAAAAAAGTTGATGAAGACAAAAATAAAAAATATACAGAAAAAAAATAATCATAGAATGTATTGTTTTGAGATTGCTTTATTTTTAGATGAATTAGTTTTTCTTTTATGAATCATCGGTATTATAAACCATGACAGATCGGAAGTATGAAAAGAATGAACTATTGTTTTGTTGAATGTATGATTATGATTATAACTATAGAGCAAAACGATCACGTGTAATTGTTAATGATGGAACATGGGATTGCTCATTATGTACATATAAAAATCCAAATGTGGCATTTCGATGTGAAATGTGTGATTCAAGAAAAGGAACAGCTACTCGGTAGGACATATGAAAATATATTTAGGATTTTTTTAATCCATGGATCGATTATGTGAAAAACAAACATAATAGAGATTTGCCAAACAAGTAGACAATAGATGAAAGTCGTACGAGGGAGATTTCACAACGGATGACTCATTGTTGAGCTATGGTTATGTGTATCATGTGGACCTTCATCAACAAGGAGTACTTGAAAATGGTGTTTTTCACAGTAAGTAAATGTTATGGTTTCCAACAGGAAAATTCCTATGCAAATTTCAATTTGAAGAATTTCCATAAAGAGTAGTCTCGATTTGAAATAATTAATTGTGATTTAACTTTGCCTGTTTCACTAATCATTTATACATGCTGATGGTATCACAATCTTATTCTAGGAAAACACTCAATTAAATCATACTAAACTGTTCTAAATAGAATTTAAACTTGTAGAGATTTTTCAATGAAAATTCAAAAAATCAATGTCTTATTTTGTTTTTATCTGGGAGATCCTGGCGTAATAACAGTAAGACTATTTTTGAAATATCTACGTGGCGTAAGTGTGAAACACGATATAATTTTTATTCACACCCTGGGAGGCAACAAAATTACTAAAATATCTGTTACGAAAGTGAAAATGAATGAATCTAAACATTTTCAAAAGGATAGCTAACGCAAACGTTAACATATGATGTGTCCAAACGAATTTCATGACATTTATATTCCATTAAAGTTTTCACATGTTTACCATAGTTTAAAATACAATACAATTAACCGTGTTTGATAGATGTACTAGGTTAATGTCGATCGGAATTCTTTGTTTTTTCGCTAGAAAAAAAATGGAATATTCCAGAGTTTTATTGAATAGAATTTTATTTGAAATACAGTAGAAATACGATGCACACAATTTATGATTTATCCGATCTTTATTTTGAAATAAACAAAATTCAGTATCAATACATATAGATAATCTCTCTCTCTGTTCTTGCTCCTAGATAATTAGAGTACAGAAGAGAAAAAAAACGCAAAAAGATAGATCAATCACTTTCTATCTAGAAGTTGAACAGCTTCATCGAAACAAAACATAGGCATGAATGCGAACGTACGGCTGTTGTGCATGGTTTTATCCGTGCTCTTTCTTATTTAACTTCTTAAGTTATGTGTTGAAATATGAGAGATCATATTTTTCGTTTCGTTTAGAAAACCAAAACTTGTATTAAGTGATCATGTTGAACAATTACCAAGATCGAAACGTAAGACAGACGAAGACTATTCATCGGATGCATCAACGACGGATGATACAGATGGTCAAGATGATGACGATGATGATGATGAAGAATTTCAACATGAAGAACGTAAAAATACACAAACGAACAATAATCATACCCGTCGTACATTTCCCAATGACCATTTTAATGAAAGTATATCATCTCCAGCATCATCGACCACAACAACACGATCATATCGTTCAGCTTCACCATCATCGTCATCAAAAATCAATGATCATGCGAAAATTTCAACAACAAAAAAACGCCCACCACTCGGTTCATTATCACGTTCAACTAAATCAACATCGGTGCTTGTAACCAATAAAAAGCCTACTAATGATAATGATCAAAAGAAATCTGCTAAACATCCATCATTAAAATCCAAAGATACGAAACAAAGACAATCCAATGATAATAATAATCAAAAAACTAAGACAACGAACAATGAACGTAATAAAAAAAACCATGTACAGAAAATCAAGTAAATCTTTAATTATAAGAACTGTTTCATTTTATATTTCATCATAAATATGTGTTTAGAAAAAAAATTAAATTATCATCACTGTCATCAGTATCGTCGTCATCATCAACATCATCAAATTCATCATCGACGCATACAACAACAACAATAACAGTTGATGGAGTTTCAGTTCGTATAACTGAATTGACTAATAATAAAAACAATGCCTCAACAGCAAAGGATAATTTCAATAATGGAAATAATCCATCAAGAGCTTCATCATCGTCCCCAAATGACCGAGTTCATAGTCAATCTGAAAAATAAACGTTCTCGATGGTGTAGATTTTCGTTTTTGTACAGGTTTTTACGATGATCAAATATCTTTGTATGTGTATGTGCAAATCTCTGCGAAAAAAAATATTGTTTTTTTGATAGGCTAGCTTGTTTTTGTGTGCAACGGGCGAATTACATTCTTCTTTAAAGAAAATCATTAAATTTGTTATAACTTGAATTATTAGTACGTTTCTATTGTTGAATTAAATCAAAGAAAACATTTATGTAAATACTCGCTTCTATTTGTTGATATAGAATGTAAAACATTGCAAACAAAATTCCGTTTAGCATAAATGAAGGCACATTGTCGATATCAATCAAGATCAAAGTTTAAATTCCAACTGTGCGAGTTTACGTTGTATTTGTCGATAAGCAAATAATGGAAGTTTAGTCTTTTATTTGCTATGTGTCAATAGTAGTTATTCGTGTTGTCAGGAGTGTTGATTCAAAGTAAAGATAATACGCGACGAATAACACTTGGTTTTTGTAGGAAGACGAAAAAAATTTGATTCGAATATTTCTTGTAAAATAGAAGATCGTAAACTGATACAACTCTGCCCCAGCTTGATTTCGATAGGAAATGGCTTGTGTCAACCTTTTTCAATTGTAAGTGCTTAACATCAAGATTTTGAGAAGTATATATTTTGTTTTTTTCACTCTATTTCTATGTCTAATCGAAAGAATTCTTATCGTACGAGAAGATTGAGAGTAAAACTTCGAGAAATTTAAATTTCTCAAAGTTTTAATGCAAATTAAGTTACAAGATGATGAAAATATTACCGAAAAATAACTAGACGCAGTGGTTTATATTCAGATGAATCAGTTGAAGCAAACTCGTTTGAGTCTGATCGTTTATATTATTATGTCAATCAATGTTTAAAAACATTTCACTGTGCTTGTTCTCCGTTTATGTTTTGCTTGATCACTTGACATCTATCTGTATAGAATCTAGAATACAAAAAAAACGCCATACTTAAACTGAACATAATCAAATTATTGAATTTCAATATTGAATTAGAGATGAAAAGAGAGAGTTTTTGACTTACAATAATTTATTTTTAATATCATTCAATCAATCCACTCATTTTATTATACTCTCATGACGCATAAAGCTTTCGCCATGAATATTATATCGTGCATCTCTTGTTTCTGTTGATTCGATAGTAAATTCGATCTTATTGAGTCTTCATTTCGCAGCAATGTTGAATTAATTTTTTTCTCAATTTAAAAATTAAGTATCTTCAGCGAGAGAAGTCCAAATGTAGGATCCTATCAGATTCCAAGAATACTTCGACGATTTCCAACTGATTCTGAATGGAAGTCGTCGGATGTCTGATCGAATAATTGAAAAACGTGGGTTACACTCAACATCTAATCCACATGCCAACCAGTTCATATCTCAACATTACACCTGTTTTAATCTTCTTCCTTTCTTCCGTGTAATTAGATAGAAATTCATAGATTAAATCAAATTTATTTCGACTTGATAAAATAAAAATCACAAAAGACTTAAGGGAAAATAAAAAAATTTAAATCAGGTAAATCATAAAATAAAATACAAACTCTAATAGAAATTTTACAAAAATGATGTTTCCTCAGAAATGTTTTCACCATCAGATGTTCGTGAAACCTGTTAGATGCATCCGTCTCATGTCATTGGATCCTACTCTTGGAATAGGAGAGAATCGGTGGGGGATGCAGATTTCATACGGTCGAATCTGACCGGACTCTGTCTCCCGCAAGTTCGGATCTGATAGGGTCAGCTTGATCTGTGTCATGTTTTTCTGCTTTCATAGAATTACTGACTGATGAAAGTCCATACGGTGATTATTCGTTTTATCTTCTGTGTTCGACGAACTACCTTTATCATGCTTTATCAAACATAATATTCAGCACATCCATCACAGATTTGCATTCAATTACTACTTTTTGAAGTTTCAAACTCAGTATTGCATATACTGTACAACAACTGTTTAATCTCAGCGTTTTACAAAGTTGAATCGTGCTATTGTAAAATTTGACTTTAAGCAACGAAGTCTTCATTATATTTATATAGTTATATATATGATTAACGAAAGAAAAATGAATATTCTATGAGATGAGAGTCTGTTCTTGCTATATTCATTTAACTTTCATGACGTACATATTGGTTTGGAATGTAATTTTAGTTGAAACTTGTAGTTAACTAAAAAAGGATTGTCTCGGCCCCACGGTATTAGTTTGTTTCATCTATCGTACTCTATTAAAGTTAGCTTTAAAGTATAAATGCAATTCATAACGAGGCTCCTGGCCTCTAACTTATGCATGCGTAGTTCCAGTTTATTATTTGGTGTATCTTATGTTTTATGAAGAAAAACGTCAAGAGGCCCCAAGTTTTCACAGGTAAAAAATTATGTGACCAGAAAATGGGATGATGTACTCGTTTCAAGATGAAAAGGATGAAACGTGACTTTTTATTTTCTCCAGAAACGTGTCTTCACTGAAATGACGCCAAAAAAGAAAGAGCACAAAAATAAATATTTTCGAATGCTAGTTATTATAAATTATTAAAATCAAGGTTCTCAACGACAGATCGCAGCACAAATTTACTTCGACGAGAAACGGTACGAGACATTATTAAAAAAACGAGGGAAAATGCATAAGTAACTTGTTTGGACGAGGTCGAACAAGAAAAACAATTGCGACAACTTATTAGTTGATTCACGGCACGTGTTCATATAGAATTGATGGGAATCGCTGCTAGCACGATAGGTGAGATTGAAAATCCGTTGGAAATATCGCTAAATATTGAAACGGCTCAATAGTATGTACACGAAAATTAATTATTTGGATGCATTGCTCGGCAGACACCATTATATCGATGAGTTCAATACAGGACAACGTTTAAAGATATGCCAAAGAAATGTTGCATAAACCAGTTGGATTTTGCAAGACTGGCGTGTGGTTCGTCGAATTCAAGCTCAACCTTTTCTGATAGGATGACAAATTTATGGTCAAGTGCAAACCGAAAGAAGAGTACCACTCGAATTTTACGCTGTTTATCGTGAAGCATTGTGATAGCTTTGCCATGTTTTGAGGATGTTTTACAAACACAGGAGTAGAATAATTCCTAGTTTTAGATCGGAATATGAACGTGACGTGTCAAAACGAAATTTATTGCAATCGGTTGAGTAATTTAATTTTGTTACACAGTTTACTTTTATACACGACACTGATCCCACACATACCTTCACGTTTAATTAAATATTGATTGCAAAAGAATAAGATCCAGACATAGTCTTCGCTGCCCAACTCGCCTGACCTCAGTCCCTTAGAGAATTTGTGGGATGAAATGAAAAACAGAACGAAGAAGCATCAGCAAAAGAAAGTAAGAACGAACTCAAAGTTTTGTTTATACAAGATTGGAACAAAATTGAAGTACATGTACTTGAAAAAACTTGAGGATCGTGTTCCTAGTCGACTCCACCAATGTATTAAAATGAAACGCTCTCCAACAAGATACCATGGATTATAGTAAAGCCCTCGACACATTAGAAGACCCGGGGTCTTCTATTCTGTCTTATCGCTTATAAGTTACAAGGGGGTCTTCTATTATGTCCCCTAAAAAAGTTATATTTTTCAGCAGTCTTTGTAACAAACATTCGTTTCAATTCATTTTTATTCAATTCAATCGTTCGAAAACGGTTGTTTTACTTATTTGACACGTGTACAACGAGAAAGTAACAAATGCTATCTTTTGAAAAAAGAGATATATCATTGATAATAAATATTCTTAGAATATTAAAGGCAGTGTATCCGAAAAGCTTGGCAAAATGTCCACTAGCTTTGTTTTTGCTAAAAAATTAGATCTGCCATTAACCAAATTTTAACTTCTCAATAACTACATAACTCAGAAAAAGAATTAACTTGTTTTGTCAAGCTCAATCGAGTTAATTTTTCTTGATTTTTGACTAGTATTAATGCAATCTGTTCACATGAAAATCTATATTCTAATAACATATTTATTAGGCTCAAGTCAACTTCAATGAATACGTTTGTATTAAGAAGAGGGGAGGGAAGTTACCGTTACCGATCCGTTACGTTACCAGGTAACGGTAACTTCGCACCCCTAATTTAGAATAAGAAATTAATTTAAAAAAAGTAGTTGGATACAAATCTTGTATTGTCTTCTTGGCCCTTTTTAAAAATGGCTTTAGTTTTTATTGAGAATAGAAATGCATTCTGANCGAATCAAGGTTTTCTTATTCGTTTCTGCCTCGAGCGTATATACATGAATTCACGTTTTTTTTCAACTATGAAAGAAAGGTTTGTGATGAATATGTATCATAATTTCTAGAGATAACGGTAATTCGGCATTTTTATTGTTACACAACGAATTTTCACCTATTATGCTACTATTTTACAAAGATTTCTTCATGTGTTACACTCAAGGTTCTACACTGAGTCCATTATAACTCAAGACCATGAGAGGGTTTTTTTGTATAGAGAGCCGTAAGAATTCTTTCACAATACGCTACATAAGAGCAGTAAAAAGATCCCATGATATGTGTTCTATAAAGAAATCCATTCTTTACTAAACAGTTGTTTCCAATTGATTGTTTCGCAAGACTTTTTTCACTTCGAACTGAAGCATAATTTTCATAAAGGAAGCAAAATATTATTCGTACTTATCTACGATACAATTATGACTTAAATACTAAAAAGTTAATAAACTCCAGAAATTATTTGTAGAAAAATCGAGTTTATCAGGGGGGTCTTCTAATGTGTCGGGGGCTTTATTTATCCAAGGGGGGTCTTCTAATATTGGGGGGTCTTCTAATGTGTCAGGTGCTTTAATAAAAATTAATTTCCTTCTGAGAATAAAAACTAGGTTCTTTTTTTGGGCGAATAATATTTTGTTGTGAAAACTTGAGACACGTTGACTTTTTTTCATAAAACAGTAGAGACAAAAAAATAGTAAGTGGGAACTACTTACTCATGAACAAACTAGATACCAGACGCGTCGGTATGAAGCGCACTTACACTTTAAAGCTAACTTTAATAAAGTACAATAGATCAAACAAATTAATACCATGGGGCGAGAGAATCAATTTTTGGTCAACTACATTTGTAAGGATATAAAAAAACAACATGTATATGTGTTGATGAATGTATTTCATGTGTATTAGAATACTTGTTATTATTGATCGTTGACTTTTCTTCATATCATCAATATAATTTGTAATTAATTGAAATTTTTCTTCGAACTCGACTGTTGTTTGATGCTTCGTTGCTAACTTCTCTGTGTACTGTCCGAGAAGCGTTTCTTTTTCGTAAATAATATCCGTTAGTTAATCAATGAATTTTTAATCTTGGACTCGTCTTGATATTGGTGTGTTGAGTTAAAATAAAAACATGAGCATGCCTTTAACAATAACAATGAGGAAAATAAAATCTATTTCAAGAGAAACAGTTGCTGATCTTTGAAACGCATGATTATTGTATTGTAAAAAAATACATATTCATATGCATATTCCAAAGTCATGTTGTACAAACTGTATTTCACTGAATGAATCAAATTGAATACACATATTTTTCTCTTTATTGAAATAATTAGATCTAATCGATGAATTATTTTCAACAACGGAATTTGATTGCGTCTGTAATAGTTGAGTTTCATACGAACGCCTCTTAGAGTATCTTTTGCAGTAATGTTTTGTTCTCTCAATAATATGACGAAAACAAGTCATGATTCATTAATAGTAACAATAGATCAGTTGCATTTCCGAATATCTTTTGTTTAATATTTACAACTTAATCATACGGTTGAAATATGATGAAATTATTTTCTCACGGACATTTGTATGTGCTCGATGTTAATAAAGAAAAACAAGTATTGATGTATGCCAATTCTTTATTTATACATTCCATGATCTACTTTACAGAATGAAAGTAAAAACACAAGTCAAAATTACATGTGAATTATTTTATATTTCATGAAAATTCAAGTAAAACAAAGTAACAAGTTATGAAATAGATACGCATGTATAAATAGATCGGACGATTGTAAACTAAGAAGAAGATTGTTGTAAGTAAGGACGTATATTACTAAAATATTCATCAGCGAAGTAATATATTGTTACCGTCTCTTAAAAAAACTTAAACATTTCTGGCGACGCGACAAATAGCATGCATTTCTTGGCACCGAATACGACTATTGAGTACAGAATGCATGTGATTATGATCGTAGCCAATAGAGTTCATTATAGAACCTTATTGATTATACTACTTCTGTGTTTATAGTTGCAATTTAGACCTATTTTCTACTATTCCGCCTGGTAAAATTTTCGAGGCAAGAATGTTTACCCTTCATGTGTTTTGTTTTGTTTTTTTCTATTTTTCTGTCCATGTATAAACTTGTGCTCAAATATAAACAGAAGTGAATTTTATAAATAGAAATTTTATTTACTTTCCTCTTTTTTTTTGTCAAGAATTCATAAAACCTTGAATAGAAATAACGAGAAACCAAGTGAACGAAAATTGACTCGATTTTACTTGAATCTAACGAAAATGCACACACATCGGCTAACGAAGTTCTCCTAATGCTAAGCATTACAATTTTTTCGATGAATACTTTAGATGCCTCATCAAAGGTATTCAAACTAATAAAACAATAAAAATACATCAAACACTATAGATCGAACAACAACTAGTTGAGTTGTAAGATTTAGATCTGACAACTGTTATATTTGACGAACATCAATTGGCATTTGAGATATGGAGACAGACATTCAGATGTGACACTACTAAACGAGACAGAACTTCTTCCAATCAAAAATAAACTTTACGTCGTAAATCTTCACGATAATTTTAGTGAAATATATTCTAAACCGAATAAATGCAAGTAATCATCAGGATAGATGACAAACAAAAAACAAGTCGAACTGGTTGATAGCTTTAACTAAAATACTAATGCGTATCATGGATTATTTTTTTAATAGATCGCATGATAATAAATCTCGGAATAGACTTGTCTATGCTAAGACGTGCGAAACTTGTTCGTTCAAATCTTTACTTAGTGACAAGCGACATTTTATTTGATAGTACATAATGCTATTGTTGCCACGGTAAACACAACTATATTCACTCTGTATTTGTCAGCTTACTTCCTGATGCCTTTTGTATGCGTTACACAATGAGAATGCCATTGTTTATGAACGAAATACTTGGGTCAATGTCTTTTTTCTCATGTCCTTAACAAAAAGAAAAAACTGTAAAGATAAGTTCGAGATTTTTCCATTTTTTAGTATTCGACATATAAAAAAGTTTCTTAGAGTAATTACATAAGGAAAAAAGTGAAGTTTTTTTTTTTTGAAATATTTATCTAACATTGCTATATATTCATTGCCATACAATACAACAAGCAGTCACTGGACTATCGGCGTCCGTAATTAATTTCTTATCTTCACGTATTCCAAATCCAGCAAATAGACCATGTATTATCCAACTACCAATAATAGGATAATAACCGTCAAAATTTGACAAAGAAAATAATTCTTGATATATACAATTTCGGTCAATGAATCTACCTTTGGTTTCATCAATGACTGATTCTCCATTAACATCATATAATGTTACATTATGACCACAGCGACCAACAATAGGTTTCTTAACGAAAGGTCCTTGTTTCAAATCATTCGTTAATACGTATTCACTACGTAAAAGATTCGGATGATTTGGATACAATGACCAAAGTATAGGTAATATTGCTTTATTACTTGGTATAACTTTCCATAGAGGTTCAATAACTTTTATGTGATCATTTAAGAAAATTTGACAAAGATTTGGATGTTCACCATTGAGTTTATTATTTAGATTTCCTTCTTTTTCACATTGAATGTAATTAGAAAAGATTGTTTCCCACATCCATAGTTTCCATACTAGCTCAACAACGTAACCTTCATTATCAATTATTTTTGAATCTTTCCAATATAAGTCATTTGTCAGAATACATATTTTTGAATCAATATTTGCTTCTTTTAATATATTTTGCATATAATACGCTGTTAGTAATTCTTCTTGATCTTCATCAATTAAAATATGTACACGTTTCATTGAAGAAAATTTCTTCCAGTTTCGAACTAAAATTCGATGTAGCTGAAATCCGGACATGAATGTTCGTTCGAAATTAATTGTTTGTGCCCATTTTTCTTGAATAATAGCCGTTTCAAATAAAGCTGAAGAACTATCTGCATTATATTCAAATACTTTGATTTCTTTACCATTGAAAGCTAGATCGAGTCGTCCAGTCATGGTTAAATACTTTTCATTTGACCAGGAATGACGAATTTTAGGCCAAAAAATTTCTGGAATACAAAAGTGTTTCAACAAATCATCATTTTGTAATACATAGTTTGTTGCGTTGAGAAACATTTCATGTAATTCATTTGATACACCACCAATATTTAATAATAAATCTTGATTAGCTTTATAGTAAGGTAATGTATTGGTATCAGTGCGTATTAAATCGCTACCATATAAATCCATAAATAGTTTCTCAGCTTTATCATTTTGATTCAACCATGAAAATGTTAAATGAGAACTTTTATTTGGTATAATACATCGTTCGAATGTTCCAATAGGGTTCGTTTGTTGATATTGTTTTAAAATTAAATCAAGTTTTGTTTCATCTAATGGTTCTAAATTTCCACTATTTTCAATTTCCATCCAACCAGATATTTCATGTTCATCTTGAATATAATAGCAATTATTTTTATATATAAATGGAATTTGCCGAGAATAATTATCCGACCAATTATAATACTCATAATTTTGTTCGGCTACACGTATGAAACCAGGTATAACATCACATATGATAGCAATGTGTCCGAATGGTAATGCTGAACTACGTGGATAGATAAGTAAAGAGTCACGTTTTGGTTTTTCTGATGAACCATTCAGATGTAATGTCAATTGTATTTGTTTTCCATCGGTAACACGCTCCAGAGTTCTTAATTGATTCCAAATGTCAGCAGCATGAGGTATATTTGGAAAAATACAACTCTTGCACATTAAAAGCCATCGACGTGCAAATTCAATACATTCCCATTTGAAACCCAAGAATATTCCATGATAATAATGACGTTCAACAGAGAAGAAATGATCATCACCATTTGAATAAGCACAAACATTTGTTGATGTCACGCCTTGTATTTCATTAAATGGCACGACTTCACGTCTACTATGTAACATGTTTATTTTTCTAGAAAGTTGAAGAATTATTTGTAAAATTTATTCAGGCTTTTTATCAATTAAATTATACTAACAAAAACAAATGGGAATAACTATATCGTAGGAGTTTTTAATGAAGGGTTTCTTCAAAATGAGATTGCTCGATGGATTCGATCGATTGATTTATTTCTTAATTATTCATGAAGAATGAAAAGAATTTTCTACAACTCTATGAAATCAAATAGGAGTTTTTGTCATATTAACACTAATCACAGAAGTTGAGATAGTCTTTAAATAAATAAGTCTATGATTTACCGTATAAAATTAGATTAATCCATACATCCGAGCTATTTATCAAGTAATTTATAAGTTAATGCACCCAAATTTGAATTCTATGACTCACGACATGTCTTTGCGTAGGTTAGTCACGACGAACTGCTTGCATCGAATAAACTCATTCCATACTATGCTAACTGTAAAAAAATTGGAAACAGGCTATAATGATCTCAATACCATTAGCTGAATCCAAACAATGTTTCACTGCAACTACGTCTTCTGTTATTCTGTCAGTATCATGCGAGATGCCCAGTGATCGATTCTGCTACTGATCGACATCTGGAAACACGCACATGGTACGGGATAGTCTCCCGAAGACTTCATACATTTTTCGAACAGCTTTGATTAGAATTTAGGTTGCTCCCGTCACACTCGAATAGAAACACTGTTTAATGATCCATTTTTAAAGTGGAATAGTTTATCGATGTTTCTATGTTTTTCTATTTTCATGTTGTGTATATTGTACAGTAGATTTATTTGTTCATTTATTTTCTAACGTGCGAGAGAATTGGAAAGTTTTCTAGTACATGTATCAACTGGGATAAAATAATAAATATATTCTCTTACAATTTAATGAATGGAGATTTTCATAATGTTAGTTCATCTGTAAAGCAAAAAGAAAAAAAAACCTCTGAAAATTATATTTTAAAATAAAGTCATCGAACTAAAATTTACCACTCGATCTCCGATTTCGTTCAGTATGAGATTAATTCATTCTATACTCAAATCGTATAGGTACGATTCGTGTAGTTTAGAATTTATCTGAACACATTCTAGCCAAAACTCTGATTGGCATAGGTCGATTTTCAATAGACTAAAATAATTAATAAAAGTTGAAGTGAAATATATTCCAACAAAATAAAATGTCAAATCATGATTCGAATACAGAAAAAATATTAACGAATTCAAAGTAAAACTATGAATGCAATCAAGAATTACCTTCACATCAATCTATTCGATTCGTGCCCAATCTTTTTACTATCAGTCTATGATCAGGTACTGCAATTTTTAGAAAAAAATGACAAAATATCTTAATCGACTTTAGGTGTGTTTCAAATTAAACATATTCCAACTGATCGAGCGAAGAATACTGTCCGTTTATGTTTGTCTAATATCAGATTCCTTACTTGACGCAAACACATGCTTTACAATGAGAATACGTGAAAATGAATGTTTTGATTAGTAAAACAAGAGTTGCATGCTTTGTTTTGCTAATGCAAAAGAATATTATTTAGTACTAAAAAGGCTCATTGAGAAGAAAATTATTTCTTCTAGAACATACGGACGTGTATTTCTCCAGCAAATATTCTGATCTAAATGCTATAATTATGTCGAGAAATAAAATCCAAGCAAGCTTCTATTCATCAAAAGATTAAATTTAAATTTATCTGTGTTAAAATATATCCTAGTCAATATACACCTGATGATTCTCATGCATATTTATCAACTATAACAACGTGCTTTCACCTAGTACATGAATGCACCGAAGAAAAAGTAAAAAGATAAAAATTTATATGAACGTGTAATATTGAATTTACTGAAGGAAACAGTATGCAAAGCAATCGTAAAAGCAATTTGGAGTATAATTGATATAAGACAATCATAATTCCAAAGTGTTTTCTATATAAATATATATAAATACATAGACAATTACATAATTGTTTCTTTTTTATTCAATATTATATTTTATGGACAACAAAAAAAAAACAGGAACAAGAAAGAAAACTTCAATTATTGTGATTACTTTAAACCATCAATCAGATCAGCTGAATATCAATTGATGAGTATAACTCATCTTTTTCTTTACTTCATGTAAGAATTTATAACGTAAACCTGCATAACATCTGACTAGTTGTGTGCATATAATAGAGAAGAACAGAAAAAAAAGCTATGTTAGTTACTTATAAGTAGTCAGCAGTGTGTTTGGCTAAAGTTAAAAATATTGCAACAGAGAAGTGTTTAATTCTTGATAAAGAAAAGATTGAGGGTCACTACTCGATTTTTATTTGATGTATTATCAATGTAAACTTAACAACGAAGAGATCAGTGTATGCTTACATAATAAGTATATGTTATTGCTGTTGTTGCTGATTTTTTTATGTGAAAATCTGTTGATGATTCGTTTTATTAATTTAACAGGAAAGCATCTATTATAACCTTTATTTATACATATTCATATATATATATATACATATAAAGCGTGTATAGGTTAAGAAAGAAATAAAACTAAGAATGACGAAGCATTTTACAAATTAAAAAACACTTGGATGCATAACATAGAGTCGTGCTTTGGGATGACACCTACACATTTTAATGACTTCCCTTTGCTTTATTTATAACATAGAAGAAAAGAAGAAAAAAAATGCTCTGTCATTCTGACAGTAACACATACTCAACTAGGCTTTTAAAAAATGAATCATCCTACAACACAGAAAAAATAAGTTCTTTATTTTGTTCAAGTTCATTCCTTCTTAAAAAAAGCATTCATAGTAGATAATCACAAAAAGTCTCAAACTATGTCGCTAGAATACGGAGAAATTCTTTTTATCATTGTCACTAGTATATCATACTGTTGCATTGTAATGCGAAAAAGCAAGCCATAAATATTATAGTCGAGCGCATCTATTATAGAATATCTTCAGCTTTTTCAATAGTCTTATCTAGCTGTAACTATTTATACTTGAAAACACTTCCTAGTCACAATTCTTAACAGTAGGGGTCAAAGGTTACTTAACAGAGTTACTACTGCTTTATGAGATGCTATTCAACAGTCAAGATATTTAAATGATTTTAAACGTATGTTACTTACTAACACGGGACTCTTCACATCGAATGTATCCTGACCACGTTACTAGACGTCTTCTTATAGGCGATCGGTTCTTTTCAATCGATGATATCAATAGTTACTATCACTTATCGAACATATCGATGCACAACTATTAACTCTTGTCGTTTCGTGATTGTTCGAATTTGAGAAATAGAATTTGAAACGTTTTTTTGTATTACCTGTCAAGATTCGCTGATATTTTCGAAATAGTAGTTCTTCAGACAGCTGATAACTACATACACATGAAAACTTCAAATGAGATATCATTCAAAGAAATAGTATTTATACTGTTTTTTTTTTGAAAATACAATGTAGTTGAAAATTCTACAATTTCTTCGAGTCTTCCTAAAACGCGTCATTTGCCTTTGGATTGAAAAATTATGACGCATATCATGACACAAATAATTCAGTGATTTCCGATTACTAATTCAAATTATAAAGAATGATCACGATTTTTCTCGCACTTTGATGAATATTACATATTTCTTCTTCGGTGAGTAATTTTTTTTTGTTTCTTTTTGAATCAAGGTACCCAAAAGATAGCTTTCATCAATGTTTTACCCTATTTTATGAGTCAATACACCTTTGCCCGTCAATATCATCGAATAGTTTTATTTATTATCATGCAAAACATGATGTGAAAGTCAGAAATGTAAATCAAAGAATAAATAGGAAGTCTGTGTTTTTTTCTTTTATTATCGACAGATTAGAGATTTTTCTTTCTTTTTTCCTGCATACTTACAAAGTAACTCCGACAAACAAAATACGAAACACAAGAAAAAATAGGTTCCGATAATGTTCTTTTGTTAACTTTTTTCATCAAAACTACCACAAAAATTTATCCAAACAAAATTTGATAAATTAATAATACAATAAAGTTTAATAGTTCATTGCTATGAAGTCGAACTATCGCAATATATGACTAAGGCCGACTAAAACATAAAAATTTGATTATAACTAGGCAAAAACATTATTGTTTGACATTGTTTGACTTGAACTTTCACATGCTACAGTTTAAATACAAGATAAGAAATAAATATGTATACTCAGAGAAGTCAAATTTTGAAGATCTTTCAAGATAAATTATTCTGCGTCAAACTACAACAAAGTAATAAAGTATATTAAGAATGTCAAACGTTTACTTACTCAGCTGTAGAAAAACACATAATTTGAGTGCAAATCGTCGGCGTCAATAATAAGTTGCACCTTAGACTTAAATAAAAATTTTCAGAATTCGAACTGTATTATGTCGTTTTATTTTTGTATCCTGTAAAGACTAGCAAATAGAGTTATCTCTAACATTTGTTCCATTTTCCATAATAATATTGTAGAAGTTTGATTCTTAATACAATAAGTTTGAAAGACGTTACTTCACTTGTATTTTATTTCATAGTTCTATGTTGTTTTTATTCTCTTCTATACAACAACGACCACAAGTGTAAGGAATCCCTAAGCGATGACAAAAGAAAGGAAAATTTCTTAGAAACATAGGACAGACAGAATTATACAGTGAAATCGAAATTGTCATCATATATGAAAGGTAAAGAAAAGTCTCTTATGCACGATTAATGATAAGTCAAAAGAACAGCATAAGTACATATGAATAATTCTATGGATAAACAGCAAACATTCTTATGATTGACGCACATCATAAAAAAGTGAATCTGTGTAATTAAGGGCAAAAGGTGTGTACGTTCTCTATGAGCATCGTGAATCATCTTCATATATTTTCATATTTCTTCAATTAATTTTTTATGTTTATTTCAAAATTATAATATTAGCATTGAGTGCGGTACCACATTGAAACAAACCTGCATTTAGCGAGCACCAAAAAATGCATGGAAAAAACTAAAAACTTCCTTAAGTGATTTTTTACAATAATGGTTTAGAAAGTTTTGTAGAGTAGCCATGATTGTAGATGTGTCAATGAGAATAGATGCATAGTTCTGTATGTATTATGCCTAGTGTTCGAACATCGTCAGAAGACAATGTCGCATGCACTTCACGTTTCATTCTAACCTTTGATGCCCATCGTCGTGTTTGATTGTTCTCTCAATGCGAAGGACTGATCTTTTTTATTTTATGATAAATTATCTCTGATAAAACAATGTAATGCTTGAATGTCTAAAGCATTAGTGGGCCGACTTCGTTTCAAGTGCAACGATTTTGAGTTCGTTTAACATTATTGTGGAGCTCAATTAATCATGACAATTGTCAAAGTCATCTTACTGAGAAGTTTCACCAGTATACTGTCCGAACCGTACATCAATAGTTTTCTTATAAAAGTGAAAGAACTCATGACAGTAATGTTTTCTATACCACATTTCTTTTTCGCAAAAGAAAAAAAACTATGGGCGTCTGCATGAATAACTTATAGTACTCAACAAGCTTCCAGTAATTATTATTTGTGAAGATAACTATCGTTGTTTTCATTTGCTCTTGACTAATTTTCTTTTGGATTCACAGGAAATATGTTTTCCTTATTAGCTCGATGATTCTGGCATTCATTTTCATGTCATCGAAGGTACGTCTACTGACAAGATGCGTGCATCCTAGTTCACATTTGATGTTAGGCATGATATGATCGAAATAATGAAGGTTGTGTGATTACACCTATGAGTTGCTGGTGCCGTCGCATTTTACTGATGAGCCTATGCGAATGATTTAAGTATGATCTATTATTACTATCGAAATAATGAGAAATTTTATACGATCATGTTTTGATGTTACTGTTGAATGAATAGAAACCAATCTGTTCGAATTATATCAATCTAGTCCATGATGAATCGTACTTTACTGAACGACATATTTCAATAATTTGTTCTTTTCTTTTCAATTTTATGAATTTTTTTGTAATGTCGGCGTTCGAAATAAATGTAATTCGTATATCATATCTATCATCCATCATGAAATAAACGAAAAGAAAGGTAAACATTGTTATCCTATCACAGCTGTAGACAAGACGCCTGCGTATCGTAAAAATGAAATGAAATAAACGGGTTATCTTAACAAACGAATAGCAACGAGTTGCACTTTAAAACGTGGCAGAGCATTTGCGTCATCTAATATGTAAATACATAGTGACAAAGTATGCATATATGTTTTATAGTGATTGCCTGGTGAAAGTTTATTATTCAATTTCTTGTAAGTACACATACTATATACTATGACAACAGATAGTCGTTTTCTTGACATAACATAATGCTTTTAAAATGAATATATTTTGTTTTTGATCATCGAAGAACTATATTTAACATAAATTAATCTACGTCTTTTTTTGTCAACATAAACTTGAATACATTACAAAACTAAACGAACCAATAGTACTGATGAGTTGAAGAAAAAACACACCGGCAGCAATTTTTTACGTATTACAGAAAAGGTCTATGGTTATTTTTTGTCTTGGAAGAAACTACTACTCGACGTAGCAAAGGCCAAGCAAATTATTTCCATTCGCGTAAAAATGACATGTGAAAGGTACGAAATCGGCCAACCATATCTTTCATTTGATCGATCGGAGGTAAAATCGTTGTACGAAAATGATGTGTTCCTGGTCGTTGTTTAAAACCACTACCTGGTACAACACATATTCCGGTATTTTCTAATAGTTGAAAACAATAGAAAGCATCGGGAGCGATATTTTTAGATTTGGCATGTTCGATTGCTTTTTTCGGAATTTCAATACGTGGAAATGCATACATCGAACTAAACGAGTTAAGATTATGTTAAGAAAAATAATGACAAAAATAATTCGTATTCTGTTTTGTGTCAACTAACCCCATCACAGTATTACATTGAACGCCTTCAACTGAATTAAACAATCGACTGACAAGCTCCGCTTTTTCTTTTAATCGATTGACAACTGCTGAACGTTCTTGTTTATAAAGTTCATAGGATGGTTCTCCTTCTTTTGGTGGATTTATTATTGCTCCCATAACAGCTTGACCCCAAGCTGTTGAACAGAGACATGCTGATATAAGCTTATTCACTTGTACTTTGACATTCTTATCGACATTGATTAATTCATAGTAGCCACCACGAGAACCACATCTGAAAAATAAAGGAATGAAAACGAAAATAATTTTTTTCTTCTAGACATGTTGTTAACCTACTCTCCATGCCAGCCTTTTGATGCCGAGTGAAATGAAGCTAGAAGAATCAAAGTAGTTTAGAGATTGAAAAACGAAGCTAAATTCAATACCCATTTCCATCTGATTGTATGGTGCACCAAGATCCATGAGTACTTTTTTAAACGAAAAGAATTTCGAACCTGGTAAATAAACATTGTCTTGATAAACTTCATCTGCCATAATAAATAGTTGATGTTTATGAGCTGCAATTAGATAGAAGAAGATAATGATCGAGGTATAGCAAAAAGAAAAGAAACAAGACTATTCCGTTTCTTACCGAAACGAATGATGTTTTCTATGTTTTCACGTGAGAGTACTTGTCCTAATCAAATAAACAAAGATCATATCAAGATGAAATCGATTTACATTACTAACCAGTAGGATTTCCAGGATTGATAACTACAATGCCACGTGGTACACATCGACTTTTTGATTCATTGTATGAACGTTCAAGTTCATCGATATTCAATGCCCAATTGTTTTCTTCATCAAGATAATATTCAATTTGATAGGCTCCATACTCAGATAGTGTAGCACTATACAATGGATATTGTGGAACAGGAATCATCTACAGATTCAATAGAATTTATCATTTCTATTTTTTTCTTCTTTCAAACATACAATGCCAGATGGGTTTTTAGCATTGTTGTTCATGAGAAGTTTAATGACAGTTTTTATTCCGTCTGAAGCTCCATTACAAAGATATATGTCATTTGGATCCGATGGATAACCATCACGTTGTTGAATATAATTTGCAATGTCTTGACGTATTGTTACAATACCTTGACTTTCAGTATATGAACCAATACTCTTGCCACCACATACAGATAGTAAACGTTCAACTCGGCTTTTAATATCAGATGGAAAATCAGGTGATTTCAACAATTCTGGATAAGTGCAACCAGCGACAAACTGCAAGTGATAAACTTAAGTGTCAAAACAATACAAATCACAGTACGAACTTGTCTGATATATGTAATAGGCACTTGATTACCGCTGGCATGACAATCACCAATATTAGCTCGAATAACACGATCAAAGGAAAAGTTATGTTTACCCTAAGAATAATGAATTAATTCAAAATTGTCTATGAAGATTAATAGTAAGAACTGATTTAACATTTCGTTCAATATCAACAGTAAGTATAACTATGGAATCTAGTC